>OMPJ01007212.1:37609-51093 GCA_900312935.1 Carapus acus | reverse complement strand
GTCTGCACATGATGGAATACACACACACACACACACACACGCGCACACACACACACACACACACACACACACACACACACACACACACGTGTATATATTTCTTTTCTCTCAACATTGTTGATATGTGAACCGGCACTCTCTCTGTGGGTGACTGTACTGCCTCCTGTAGAAAAAGCAGAAAAAGTAAAGGTGTCAGTGTTGGGTTTTTGTATCAGCGTCTGGCCTCCACCTCCAATATTTCAGGTCCCTGTTGTTCACTGTTTGAACTTCACATCGAACCTGTTCTCACAGGGGACAGCAGGTCTCCTTGGACTTGTACACAACGTTGATCCAACAACTTGTCTCCTCTCAACTCAAAATTGTCCGCCCTGTGTGGCTTATTGAATGGGTGGTGTGTTTCCATTTGTTTCCTACTGTGAGAGCTGGCAGGCGTCGAGCTAATTCATGTGTACATAATTAAACAATGATTGTGATTTACATTAAGAGTTTTGAATATGTGTGTGTGGGCAGAAAGTGAGATAGAGTGCAATACAATGTGTCCTCTGAATAAACAGTTTGTTTTTTGTTTTTTTTAATTGACTCTAAAACCTTTTCATCATTCATGGAGCTGCAGCTATAGAGGCAAGGGTCCAGCTGTGGTCCGGCCAAAGCCACTATAATGACTGTTGACATTATGTTTGACAATAAATGAATATGTCTGCCTAAACCGACTGTTCGTCTAATACCAAGCATGGCTACAAGTACAGGAATGAATCCCTTGGCTAAAGTTATATAAAGGCAGATAAACACACGCATGCACACAGCAAACTGACATTGCAACCTCACTTCTGTTTCACTTCTGTCCAATGATCAAAGTCCCATGGTGGGCTGGGTCTTCACCTTCAGCCATTAGTCCACATTACCATGCCTTTCAAGCATGTGTGACTGAATGGTGTCTCATCGTTAACAATTTACTGCACCCATTCAAAATGTGTCCTTCCATCCAGTTAGTCAATGAGAGGGGCTGCAAGTATATCAACATACGAACCATATAATTCATACTCCAGTTATTCCAGAGCAAGACAGCTCCTAATTTGGTGATCAGTGAAGCTCTCCTGTGACCTGCTGGGTGTTTGACCGCGTCTCCCGACATCATCCAGCAGCAGACATACTTGTATGAGGACTCTTTACCATTTCTGCCTTGAGTGTCGCATTTGTTTAAACTTTGCATTGATATGCGGCTCACCCTCCCTTATTGGGAAGAAGAATGGCAAACACAGATCACATGGATTGACAAGAATCAGGCATCTGGACCACTGAACGGGAGCAACTCAGTCCTATTTTCCTTGTGACGGACAAATGAAATGTGCCATCTATTGCCACAGACCATAATGTGTCCCACTCGATAAATACCCAGCACCCACATGATAGCTAAAGTAAGTAGTAAGTAAAGTAATACATCCAGATAAAATTGCAGTATGTGATACAACAACTTGTAAATTGTCAATCAATCGAAGGTTGTTTTCAGGAATACCTCCATGATGTTATATCTGATAATTACTACGACGTGATTACGAAGAATTAAAGCATTTTGGGGGTGACAGCCATGGTCTTTATTCCAGGCACATACTTTATACCGCAACGGTAAGACTTAATGGCCTAGTGGTTTTATCTTTTGTTGCACAGCAGGACTTGTTATGTAGATCTTGCGTGCTCAGTCAATAACCTGATGGAGTCAAACTGCCACAGACTGCAGTCTAAATTGAATTAGTCAAAGGCGCATCTTACAACTTAATCAGATACACTTTCAGACCACTAATTAAGAAGAATAATTACATATGCCTGTCCCCAGTGGGGCAGAGCACTCCTAAGCGTGTGTTTTAGAGGGACTATTATTAATTACGGTGGCTAAGGAGTGAAATGATTATGGCTCTCTGCATTGTCATGTCAAGTGTGGCGTGACTGAGGAAATAATTGTTTTGATCTGCTTCGCTGCTTTCAAAATCAAAGTCATACTAATAAACAATTCAACACCCCACGCTATAATTGTCTGCTTTGGGTTTTGGAGGAGAAAAAACATTGTCTCAAACTAAGCATAAAACTTTCCCTTCCGTTTTGTCTTCTCAATCAACGTCTGTGTTACCTCGGTGACGAAGGCTGACAAATCCTCTGAAGGTTTCAGTCAAACAGGGTCAATAACCAGGAGTATGAGTTATCAGTGCAGTGTTAAGGCAAGAAATGAGGGAGCGAAGCACTTCTCAGTTTCATGTGCTTAACTCACTTTTAACATTTGCTTTATCTCTCCAAGAAGGACTAAAGTAAGGGCAGTGTGTATAAACTGAGAGACATGACCTATGGAAAAGCTGTGCTTTCAATGGCCGGCGAGGTTATTGAGGTACATAAATATTACACCATGAAACTGACACATTGCAAACTGAGAGCATTATTTCCCTCATAGAAACCTTTTCCTTTTGTGGTGGGCTAGGCCTCCAGCTTATCACAACCTCCTTTAGGCACCCTGGGGGGATGCATGATGTACGATGTGACGTACAGTGAGCTCAAAAAAGGAGACAGATTGTCAGAGACACTGATTCCTGGAGCCTCTGTTGCCCAATAATGACGAGGTGTGAAAAAAGTAGTTGCCACCCAGGTAGCTGTTTTTCATTGGAGCAAGTTTTGGCATCAGCATCCAACCAACATTAAGCAAGATTTCAATATCCTTTTGAATTCTATCTATTGAGCTTTGATAAATGTTGCACGTAGGTACCATGCCACTGCTAAGTGCTTCAGTGGAACGGTAAACACAAATTCGCCCTTCCTTGCCTGCAAATATCCTCATGCACTCTCTACTTTCTAAGCCTGATAAACTCTGTCTTATCAACTTTTGTCTTTTCATCTCTTTTCATTCCCTCCAAGGCTCCATGAATGAAATTCTTCAATCTTCTCAGTGTGATTTCAAAGATGCAAATCATTTAAGAGGATAATGTAGAATAAAGTGTCGGCAACTCTTGGATTTCAACACCTAGTAGAGACACGCAGGTCAGAGTAAAGTCACGTGTAATTGATTTGCGAGAGGAATTAGATTCATAATGTAACAAGACACAACACAGAGATCCTTTTCCCATCATTCATAATTGCTTTGGGCATATTCTCTGTATTATGTTTATATGATAAAGATGCACCCAATGAATGTGTCATCTGCAATTCAGAATGAGATGGACATTTTCATTATTAAAGATGAGCCCACCAGTCCCGCAAGTCGAGCCATTTAAAGTGGCATCAAACTTGTTTGGGATGTGGTTCTCCATTTTGTGAATCTGATGTGTACAGATGTGGCTTTATAGTTTGAGTCTTTGATTTAATGTTCAAGGCGTATTTATCTGGAACATTGTAATTCAAAGGATCCATGGTCCTTAACCAGCTGCTTTCTGCTGTCTATTTGGTTTTCCAATCATCCTCAGCGACAGTGGTGCAGTGCCTTGGATTAGACAAGAACATTTATCACCAATCATCCTGATAAATGAATGTCCATCTCGGAGCATTTGCTATTGCAAATGAGGTAGAGTAACTCATCAGTGCCCCAACACAGCCCCACAGAAACTCCAAGACCCAAGAATGCCATCTTATAGTCTGTCACATTTTGGTGTTGACATTGAACCAATATGGTTGTTATGGTCACCTTCATCTTATATACAGCAGCAGAAGCTGAAATTGACAGCAGAACATCAATTCATTCTTCCCACGTCAAGTGCCAGCTTGACTTGAGCGTGTAGGTCATTGGTACATCTTATATCAGCCGGGCTGAGCCGGAAAACCGTCATCCACTGAAAAGAAGAGACAACAGACTGCACCAACTGTCACCAACCTGAATAAAGTCGGTTCCCGTGGGATTTCACAATAGATGACAACAAAAATAAATTCCCACAGAGTAAAGCTTCCTTAATACAAGTTAAGCATTTGTTTTAAGAGCCTTTTGGTGCCTGTGAGTCTGTAGCTCCAAGAATACTTAATCTACCCTCTGGAAAAAGTAAATGCAGCTTTCTGTAAATTTCATCACACCACCTCTATTTTGCAGTACGTTATACAAAGTCCATGTCAAAACTGGCATCTCTATACGTGCCCAAATACGCACACCTCACCAATATTTGGGGAATTTTTTTGCACGTGGGCACTCGCTCACCTTTGTATTCGCACTGTTCAGTTAGGGGAGTATTTATCTGGCTGCACAGTGAGGTGAAGTGAACTACACAACAAAAGCCTGACGTGGGAAGCAGGACCCTGATAACATCAGTGCTTTGCAGATGACACACTGCCTCTGTAGATACAAGCACCTACGAGTACCTCTGGAGTGTCATTGTGTACACAGTGCAGATATAACACGGACAAATCAATAGAGTCACACAGATAAGTGCTTGGCTCACTGGATAAGGATATCAAAAAATCAGCTTTTTACCTAAAGGTCCGGCACTGATTAGTCACAGTCACATGGAATTTTAGATAATGCAGCGCTTCCGTGCATTGTGGTTCGCTGTGGCTCTTTTAGCTGAGGTGGACAGTTATATTACTGTTGTACATACCGATGTAGACAGTTATACATACCATTGTTTTTCCAAAGATAACACCACAATACCATTACACCTTAAAATACATACTACTTGTAAAAACATACAAATAATTATTGTTGTTGTTGTTGTTGCTGTTGTTAGTAGTAGTAGTAGTAGTAGTGGTAGTAGTAGTAGTAGTAGTAGTAGTAGTAGTAGTAGTAGTAGTATTGCTGATGATGATGTTATTGTTGTTAGTATCAATGTTAGTTGTTGTAGCAGTCGTAGTAGTGGTAGTAGTAGCAGTAATATTTGTAGTAGTAGTTGTAGTAGTAGTAGTATGTGCAATTGAAATGAGTAGAATTAGTATTAGTAGTAGTTGTTGTAGTCGGACTGGGAGTAGTATTACTATGAAGCTTGGTCAATAACATAACAATCTTCAATGGTGTACTATTGCTGTTGTTGTTGTTGTAGATATATTGTTATGTATTAATGGACATTGTTGTAGCTATTGTTGATGAACAGTTTAGGTTGCTGCCCACACTGGCATGTAAACTTTGGCGAACCTAAATCCAAAAAATACACCATTGTATAAACCCAGGGAGTATCGGCCATTGGGATGAGCAAGGCTGCACAATAACTAGCATCCCCTGACAGCTGACAAGAAAGGATATGCTTCATTCCAAATAATTTATGTCCAGGGTGACAGAGAGGCCACTGGGCAACAAAGCATTCACAGAGGAGACATGGCAAATACTTGGCCTTCTCATTCGGACAAAAGGAAACAGCGCTTTGAGACAGCAGCCAGACTGCAAGAGGCCTGCGTTCGTGTTATTTCGGAAGTCAGCCATGGCGCTACGAAAGGTCGGATTTTGCAGTTAGCGAGTGATTTGTCAAAACCAAATGAAATTTCAATGAAATGGTGCAGATAAGTGTTTGCTAGATAGAGCTGTTTCTGGAATTTTGAGTGATATCCTGCCTGGGATACAACTTAACTTTTCAGTTGTTGTATTTGTCAACACATCTGAACTGTCAAGCACTAGATGAGGGATGACGAGTCACAGCGCAGTCGTGATGAAATCTCTACTTGGCAAAACAGCAGGTTGCACATCTACAGTGCAACCAGGTAACTAATTCCTTTCCATGCAGAAAGAAAAGTTTTATTACAAACATTTGCACGCACAACACGCTGACTAAATACAGTATTATCCACACCTTTACTTGTAACAGGCGGTATTTACAAATATCTGTGTTTGCACCTCGAGACATTTTTCCCTTCCTTCCACAAAAATTACACAAAAAAATAAAATAGCTAACAGGTTGGCTATACTATGCTGTTGCACAGTTGTATAGAGCAGAAAGCAATAATTGCAACATCCAGGCATAGATAGATGTGCAAGGCTCCCATTACTTTTTCAAAAATTAAAATCAATACATTCTATTAAGGAGTGAAGGGAAATTACTCCATCACAGCAAATCTTAGTAATCAATGTGTGATGTTTATGTGATGGCCACACAGCAGATCAGCCACAGGATTATGGCAATTATCAATCATTTAGAGAAAAGAAAAGAGGAACGAGAACATCCTCCCACGTCCAAATAATCTCACGGGTGGTTGCGGTCACATACTCTAAATTGTAATCATTATGCCCAACCTTGGCAGGGAAGCTAAACCTCTGAGCAACATTCCATGCATTAAAAAAAAGAAGAAGAAGAGAAAAAAGCGATTCAACACTGAACATTTTTTCTTAAACGTCACCATGTCCAACTAGCTCATTACTGGCATTCCAGCTCAGCTGCTGCTCATATTTGATACAACTTTATTCATTGTTGTCATGTTCAGTGATGCCAGTTGCATCTCAGAAAATGTCTTAATGGTGTATCAAAATCGTGATGGCTCAAATAAATACTAAACAAAATGCAATTTTTGCATTCTTAAACTCTGCCGGCAGGTCACTTCATGAATGGCCATCTTACTACAACTAGTAGGAATGGGGCTGGCAGCCAAATTCTCATAAATAGAAATATGCAACAATTCATCTTCAGGCCATGTTTGACATTGTGTCTCGTGTCTTTTGAAGTATATTGGGAGCTTATGTTATGTGGATGTGGTTAAATGCTCATGTGCCCTGACAGCAACTATGGTGTTAATGACTTTGTAGTGTTTGGGCACATTTTCAAAGCAATCTGGTGGCGAGGTTTGTGATTACCCACGGAGCTTGCATTAAGGAGAATTAAGGATAGCAGACTGTTGCCCCATCAAGTACATTTTAATAAATACATTATGTAATGAGGGCCCACATTTATCAATGAGCCATGCCTGTCATTGCTAAATGAGTCATAGGTAATCATCTTAGCCACGGCAGATGCTAATAAGGACATTTGTGTGTTGTGTTGCCAGTAATCGACAACCCTCTACTGAGAGGCCGATGGCCTGATAAGCATTTATGAGGGCATTTATTATTTTAGATATTAATGCCAAATGACACAGTGATGATATGCTCCCATCTCTCATAATGTTTCTGTTTTGTTTTTTTCAGTTTTAATCATAATGTGTTAATCCCCCTTAGGTATGGTCGTCTGTCTGCTTTCTTTTCCAAGGGACGGTATGGAGACTGAGGCAATCTGATGTGTTGCTAACACACAGCAAGAACATGCCAGGCTGCCATGACACCGAAAGCCATACCACGTCATTTCAATTTCTGTCAGTTCCAGAGAAAGAATTTGTACACTGAATATACTCTAATGAGTAGCCTCAGTCATGAAAATGTGGTGTTTTGCTGCTACTACCTTCAAATGTTGTAGCTGTATTGATGAAGTAATCGATTCAGTAGTATTGTAAAGTAATCAACAATGTTATTGTTATTGAAGGGCGCATGTATTTGACATTTTCTTAAAATCAAAATTCAAGCAAAGTTCCACCCTTTTAGCAGAAAGCTTCCACAGGGAGACATCCTTTCCATTCCACATCCTTGGATGTTCCAAGCTATTAGTCCTCTCTGATTAATGCATCGCTATTTAATGACATTTTAATTTAAACGTATGCATGCTAAAAGCTGCGCAAGTAACAAGTTTAACAGCTCAACCCTGTAAGTGTTGAACATTATTGTATTTGTTCTTCTTGACAATGTTTTTATCGTATAATGTCATGATTTAATCAATGTTTATTACTGATTTGTAGTGTCATGGTGTCAGAGATCCTTAGATTTTATCCTCTTAACAGAAAGCTTGAGCACTAGCCCCAGCGCTCTGAAAGATGACATAAGGCAACATGCTCACTTTGATCCAACTGGTGGCATTGCAGATATTGGGCAACAAGTTACTTTATTTGACCCTGTGGAGATCCTGTAACCACCACGTGAAATCATCCAATCCCCTTTTTTTTAGCAGCAGTGGAACAATTCTTTCTCTCACAGGGAGGATCGTGATAGGATGGCACCAGGAAGTGGCCATTTACTGAGCACAAAGCTAATTAAAAGCACCCTGTAGGGCATTCTGTTGAGTAAACAATATTTCCACCTTGGTTGCCTGTACCCCAAACAGCTTTAGTATTGGAACCAACAGTGCTCTAGTCAGGTAGCGCTCCCCATTTTTACTCTCAACAAACAGCATTCCCAGCAAATACTTAGTAATGGATAGCAGAGTTTTCTCAAGGCATCAAGCATTTTGATGCACAAAGCCATTATGGGAGCAGAGAGGTCAGAGGAGGTTTTAAAAAGGGTTCTGGTGGAAACGGAGATGAATTGTTGCCATTCTCTGTTATTTTTACGGTAGTCTATATTTCGTGCCAGACAAATGTACCCCATCCTTGGTCCTCAGCTGAAGGCCTCAGATTCAACATTAGGCATGCAGCTGAAAGCTCCATGATCCTTTGGATGTCCTGGCCTGCCCTTCAAAAAATCTGCACATTTGCAGTGAGACCTGTGAGTAGAATATTGAGTCATCGTGGTATCTTCAACAAAAAGACTGGCAGATTGGTTGTGGAAGCTGTGTATTCCGTAACAAGGTCCTGATGTTTATCTTTAGTCTCTCACGGCTGACTGTTAAATGCAACAGTTCTGATATTCTGCTTTGAATTTAACCTACCAGACCTGCACACACTCTCAAGCTGGGCAAAAACACCTTGAAACACAGACACGTGCTCTTGTGCTTAGGTAGATGAATCAATGTGTGTACTTGTGCACACCCCCGGGTTTGACATGGATCATCTTAAGAAGCCATAGTAGTGTTTCAAATCAACTCAAACCAGACTCTTAAGGTCAAAATTCATAATACTGCATAGTCAGATATGGAGGCAACCCATTGAATTCACTTATAGCAAGGCAGTGGATTTTCAAGCTGAGGCAGTTTCACTCTTGGAGAGCTAAACATATACTGGTACTTGTTTTTTCTCAGCTGTTCTGTGTATATGAGGTCCTCCCATTAATCAGAATTAGATTCATCTAATTCATTCAAGTTGTATATTCCAGTGGTATCATTGGGAGTATTGGCGCACAGACATAGCAAACCTTACAAAAACAACTCTCCACCGATATATATTTGCCCATAAGGTGTTTTATAGAGTGAGGAGCTGTTTTGATTGATACTGATAGGTCTCACAACCCTCTAGTAGAGATATTTAACGTTTGAAAATTGGGGCCTTTTTCATGATCCCAGCATGGTGTGCTACTTTAGTAGCACTCTACCAGGAGCAAATCATTCTAAAACCATAATTTCTGCCAGAGGAGCTGCATGGTAACGTCATAGGGGAATCAAGGGCCAATTTGGGCAGCACAGACTGTTGGCCGACAGGATTTGTCTCAGCTTGATTATCATGATTTGCTATTTTGACTATGTTCAACAAGTACAGAGTTATACAGTATTATGTCATGAAAGGCAAATACAAAGCACTTAATTTGGTGTTTTGACTGTGAATGAGTCAATATCCACTATTGTGTGCTAGCTGTGTTGAACAATTTAGCCTTTCATTTTTGATTTACCCATTGGAGGGCTCACTGATCCTTCTCTCAAGATCTAAAACCAAATCCTTACACAATGTCATTCAAATGCACTGATTGGCAAGATTTGAAGGGCAAATTGCTAAAATTACTTTCACCAGCAGAAAGAGTGCTCATGTTGACAATTAACTATAAACTGTGATTTCTAGACAAATACTTGTGTTCGGACTGCATCACATGAATTTCCGCTCTCCTGCTGATTGAAATTTTTGATAGTTGGATGCCAATTTTAATGGATTCTAATGTCCTGTTTGATGTCATTACTGCCATTAAAACAAAAATAATATAGAACAGGAGACCAAAGGAAGAGCATTGAGGGGTCAATCTCAACCGTAATACAACTGAAAGTGCACCTCTCAAGGTCAGTCCTGATGAATTGAGATTATTTTGAGTGCTCTGCATCAGTGCTTCTTGACCTAATTGCGGCCTTGACGTGATTGATTATGGCATCCTGCCTGATGGATGTTGATAAATTGTATTGAAATTTCAGTGACTGTCTAGGTCTTGTTCTTTGTACATTTGTCAGAAAGGGTATGACGAAGCCTGAAGGACTTCTCGTACTGAAGTCCTTCTGTCCACGCAATTTGTTGATAGTTCCCCCCATTGCACCAGATGCTACACACAGTCTTACAGCACGCATGGTGCCATAATGCTCCACAAAGGCAAATACATTTTTGCTGTTTGATGTCGATAGATGTTGCAGACAAGTCCACTATAGGTGAGCACCAACCTTATACACAAACACCCACTGTGCTAATCCAGGTTGGGTTTGTTTTTGTTTTTTGGCCATGGCTCTTCATCGTGGAGTCATTTGAGTCATGTAATACATTCCGAATTTGCTCCTGCTGTCTTGTTTTTATCTGTAATTTTGTCAAAATATTACGATAAAAAATACCACCCACTTACCCGTAAACTTTTGAAAAAAATAAATGATTCGGCTCATTGATGTACTGCTGTTCTTGGTCATCTTCTCATCTACCTCTGATTTGATGGCATCTATTTATAGTGAAGCTACGGGTCGATGAGACAGTTATATTAGGAGGTGATTGAAGCTCTACACACATGGTGTTTTTATTGGTTCATAATATTAATCCTCCTACATGATTTGAATCCCTTGAGATACCGTGTGACAAACTAATCTCCAAGGCGATTGTCATTGTCATTGTAGCAGAGCACACAACAGGGCACGTAAACATACTTTCTATCCATCCTGCTATGCTGTATTATTTGTTTCACTCATACAATTAAACGTAGATGTAGGATTTTAGAATACACATCCGCAAAGGGTAACACTGACGGACAGGCTGGATTTAGCAAGTCTGTTGAGAATGGATAACGCAGATGTGAGGAAGCTTTTGTGACACAATGCCTTCTTCATCTGTAACAGCGACCAAAGGGCAGAATTTTCACGTGGCTACTTAGCGGTGGGTCAGTGTCCTTGGGTATTTTTTCTGTCTTTAAAGACGGTTGATGTGGGAAAGAGTATTATTTGAGGCAATGATATGTGAACTCTACACTCTTCTTCAGCTAAATCAAATGAACAACTTAAGGTTACAGGGTTTGGCGGAGGGGGAGAAGTGTTTCTTCCACTCCTTTTTGATTTGATTGATTTGAAAGAGAGCCTCATTTTCACAGATGCTGGTAGATGAGGTACATGTGGTTGGCACAGTTCATTTCTGGCACATGTGAGCCCACTAGCGTGATTAAAGGGCAAGTCACCAACAAGTCAGAAAAGTCCAGATGAAATGTCTTTGTTTGTCAATCAAACTTGTTTTGTTTTGCAAACATATTTATTTGTCACTCTTAATCGTCAGTGATTGATTTACAATGGTACAGTGACAAAATAACTATTGATTAAATGAAATAGAAAATGAGACAAAACAAAATGATACAAATGAACGGATAACACAAAGTGGCATGACTGAACATCTTACATCATGATTAAACTTTTAACTAACATTATGGCTAGCCATAAATGGCAAATCAGCCATCTATGCCTCATTTTATTAGGTACAATGATGTGAACTATAATCCAGGAATCACCAACAAACTTAATATCATCCAGTCTATTCCATTTTTTGAGGTGAGGTAGTTTTGGGGTAAGTGGGGAACAACAAAGGGCCACACACTGTTTTCTTCTGCCTTTCTCTATTTCAGATCATTGCAATTTTAATATATTCTCAACAGGTATGTGTTTGAAAACATTACACTCATGACAATAATATTTGATGTTTTCATATGCCTACTTAAACGTGGCGGCTATCTAAGTCAAGAATCAGGAGCATGCTAATTTTGACATTTTTTGCTGTAGTCACTTGTATAAGAAATATGCAGTATGTCCCAGATATTTCATTGTCAGCCTCAGCCATATTTGGCATCTGAATGCCAAAACTTTGAGTCATAAATCAGTTATTATATCAATTATTTTGCTGATTTCCTATGGCCTTTTTACTGTTTTGTTATCCCTGTGACCACAAACACACCAAAAAAAAAAAGTAAACAAAAAATCCTTCCTTCAAACCAGAGCTCGACATTTTACAACTATGTAGTCACATTACTGTTAGCAGCGTGACCGCTGACAACACAGCAGTCAAGAGTATTTGAAAATGAGTTTGGTCCCTATGCTTTGGTCGTGCAGGAAAAATATTTCGACCAACTGCTGGGACAACAATTCCCGTTGTGAAGCACAAGCCTCCCTAGACTGTGTTGGCCAAAAGAAAAAGTGCACGGGAGTGTAATGTATCACTGTAGGGGGGCATGGACAGTGAGGAGGGAAACATGCACAGACTACACCAGAGTGAAGTTCGGCACCATGAAACAAGCTCATGATACCTTAACGGTGCAAATCAAAGGACATTTCCACCCAGAGACCATTGCATTGTATTGTATTTATTGTGTTACATTGTATTGCATTGTATTGTATAAAACAAAAGTAATTATATATGCCATGACAGACATACAGTATCTGCCACCCCTGACTCCTTCCTACACTCCTCTTCTTCTTTCAGTTGCTTCCTTCAGCTGATCTTCCTTCTTCATCTTACTCTGTCCTTCCATTCATTGACTGAAACACAGTCATGAAACACCCCTCTCCTCCTGCCTGGAAGCTCCATCTCCAACACCCTCTATCCAGAATATCCTCTGTCTCTCCTCTGCATATGATCAACAATGACAATCTTGACTCCACCACCATCTTAGCTTTTCCACTTACGTGCACATTTCTGTCTAATGTGGTTACTCCCGAGGACATTTTCAGCATCTTTATCTCTGCCACCTCCACCTCAGCCTCCTGTCTCCAGTCCAGGGCCACTGTTTCTGAATCGAACATCATGGCAGATCCCACCACCATCTTGTAAACCTTCTTTTTCAGTCTAGCTGCTATTCACCTGTAACAAAGCACTCCTGACATTTTCCTTCATCCATGCCACCATGCACTCTATTCTTCACCTCTTTTGTGCACTGTCTATAACTTTGAATGGCTGACCCAAGAAATCTCACTCTTGCTCATATACACTCTCTGTCTCGCTCCTGCTGACTCTCATTCTACTGTTCTCCAGTGGAAACCTCCACCTTTGCAGGTTCTCTTCCACTTCACGACAGTCTTATTATCCTTGTTTGTGTCCTGCACCACCTTAAGATGCTTCTCTGCCACTGCTGACATCCTCATTCAATGCCTCAGTTCCCCTCTTGGTACTCTATCATATGTTCTCTCGAGGTCCACAAAGACACAGTGCAACTCCTTCCGACTTCCTCTGCACTTCTACATCTGCACACGCAATACAGAAATGGTGTCAGTGGTACTCGCTCTTGACATTAAGCCATACTGCTGCTCACAAACTGTAACCTCCGACCTCAACTTAGCATCAACAACTCTCATCTATATCTCCATGGCATGGCTAATGACCTTATGCCCTCTATATTTCCTTCAGCTCTGCAGAGCATTGTTGTTCTTAAAGGACTAGCACCC
>OMPJ01007212.1:2966-37540 GCA_900312935.1 Carapus acus | reverse complement strand
TCGTGTTGAACAATTTGAATATAAACTCTTTATTTTCCTTCGCCACCACTGCCTTCTCTCCTGGCACCAGCCCACGAGTTGTAACCTCTTAGGTCACCTAATGCTCCTCCTTCTTTGTGAAATACCATATATGCTGACCACAGCTTTTTCCCTCTTGTTTGCAAAATACACTATCATTTGATCCTTCACCAGAGCCTGACCATATCTAGCATCCTCTTCTCAGATCCTCAGATTGCCCTCTTTCATGTGCCCACTGAAGGCTGCTCTAGTGACCAATAGTTTGCCTCTTGTTAAATTTTCAGCAGAAATTCACTCACTCCTCTGATGTGCAACTTGTGACAACATTAAATATTCACAACATTAAATTTTGCCTCTTCAATCCCTGTCCTACCTTTGGCGTCTTTCCCTCAATTCCATAATGCTGACACTCCTGGCCTTCCTTCCTTACTTGTGTGTCTTGTGCACATACTATATCTACCTTTTTTCTTTCCATCAGTTCAACCAGCTACGAACCTTTCCTGTTCATTTTCTCTACATTTAATGACCCACCTCTATGTTCTCACCAATCCCTCTCTGTTGCTGCCTCCAAACTCGTCTAACTCCCCCTCTCCTTTGTCTGTGGCCAACAGTACTACAGTTTCCATCGGCACCCCACAGGGGGTAGTCATTATTGACTCTGGTCACGACCGATCTACTAGGGCGATCATTATGTGTCATCCACATATTCAAACACATGTTTTCTGGTATAAGTTTTGGACCAGTTGCAGTCCTGATGCCACTCTCACCATTTTCTGGGTCTATTGGCATAGGAGCTGTACTCGACCTATAAGTAACCTCCTTGTGGCTGGTTACTTCACTGTGATTAGCTAAAAGAAATGCTATTCCCTCTCTGTGTGCCGAGAGTGTTAGTGTACAACGCACAGGTTTGTTTCAATTGGTGGCTCTGGAAACAAATGGCCAGGAAGGAGAAAGAGAAGAAAAAAAGAAAAGAAAAAGAAATCTTCTCTGCAGAGAAATGAGAGAAATTTTTTTTTAGGTTTTTCACATTGACTCAATTTCATGCTCCATTGGCATATCTGGGGTGACGCGCCATGAAATCAGTCCAATTCTGGGATTTCAGAGGAACAGTAGTTTGAAACCTCCTGAGATATGTGACCATATTACTTTCTCCAGCTCCAAAGAGATTTGTGGCAGTTTCAAAGGTGCAAGCTATGGTGATGATAGGTTCTTTTTACTGGTGAGATGAAACATTTGAACAAATGATTTATTGGAGTGTATCGATAAATGTTGTACCTTTAGACACTGTGCTCTGAGAGGTGAATGCAGACAAAAACAATCAAGAGTTTCAGCCTCTGGTATGCTTGCTAGGAAATGTGGTCCAAATTTCTGTGATTTTCGAGTGAAATGGAGTTAAGCATCACCATTAACTTGTGAGCTAAATTGGGAGGAATCACTTGCGCAAACCATCACAACAACAATGAAATAAAAGGGAGCAGATGTACATGTAATGGTCGTCATCTGCACTATGGCCTCCTTAGATGAAACACTGGGCTCAATTTTCACATAGCGTAACATAACAGTTTGCAGAAATTGGACCCAAATTCTAACTAAATGAGCCAGTGGCAGATGGCACATTTTTGGAAGCTTTACTGGGGAGTCACTTTGGCAGGTTGGAGGAGCAGTAACTATGGCAGAGAAGGTAGACAGGTGGCTTTGAGGACTAACTGGACTCAAGAAGGAGCTGATAGACTACTGTGGATATTTAAGAACTACGTGGAGGGAGCTGTGCAGGGGCAGAGAGGACGAAAGGGGGCAGTTTGAAAGCTACCAGATTGAGGTGGGATAGAAGCAGAGCCATTTGACAAAAGCATTTGTATGTATGACCTGTAAGTAACAGAATAGCTTGGAAGGTTCTCAGACGAAACTTCAGGCGGTTTTACACAACAGCAGAGACGCCGGTAAACTTATAAAGCGAAAGAGACTAAATCAGTGTGTGTGTGTGTGTGTGCATATATACAGTACATGCAGTATATACTGTGTGTATGTGTGTATGTGTGAACAAATACATATATAATTACTCTCACACGCACACACACACACACACACACACACACACACACACACACACACACACACACACATAGGTATATGTATACAATGTAGGCTATATGTTAGATATTTCTGTGTATAAACTAAATATCAGAATTGGTAATGGCATATATCAGTTATTGTAAAAGAAATGTGGAATGTGCGACATTTGAGAGAACAAACACATTTTCAACACACAGAGTGAATGGATACTGAGAAAATTTTTAAAATTTAATCAAAATGTTGGAAGGGAACAGGCCAAAAAAAAGTGGCCTTGCGAAAGAAAAAACAAAACTTAATTTGTTTTTTTGCAATACAAAACAAAACTGGAAACGACAATTCAACAAAGGCATATCACAAACTTGTTAGTGTGAGGATCCTTGAGAAACATTGAAACATGCCACAGTTTAAATGATCACTTAAAATGACACATGGCAACAGTAATTGACAAGAATGCAAGAAATGTTACATTTGATTGAGACAGATCGGTGTTAAGAAACTCCCAACTTCTTATCTATAAGCTTCAGCTTGCCCTGAAATATGTGACAATATGAAATACATCCAAACTGAGGATTCAATTATTGCCTCTCCAGAGACATTGGATTCCCGTTTCAGTGGCTGTTGTTACCTCGCACATATATTTGCACAGTTCCGAGGCCTCTTCATGTTGGTGTAGAGCCAATTCTTAGTGGATGGTCTTTCACCTGCCCAAAGAAGACCTTTTATTAGCAGGTGAAGAAGATAGCTAACAGCATGGAGCTAACACGCCTGTCATCACATCCCCCGGACCACCAGTGGAGTTGCACAGACACAGACTGAAGATCATCAGGGAACTGTGAGTTCATGAAAAAAAACTGCCAAACCATGGAATTGGGTTTAGTGTGAGCGAGGTGTGTAACTACTCATTTGACTGGGTTTTTACTGTTTGCCAGCCACGGGCTTATCACTCTCTCTGCCATAGAGAGAAAGGCATTTAGCACCCAAGAATGTCTCGGGGAAGTTGTTTCACCTCAAGTTGCAGTAAAGATCAATTATCACGGGTTGCAGTTCCATCTTACAGCAAATTTCATTGCTCGAAAAATCTGAGGCATTTAATCAGTGCTCTATTTTGTACCTTTTATATTTTTCTCTGAACAAATGAGACTATATCATCTAATAATCAAAGTGTCACATTTTTGAAGTATTTCAGTTTGTGCTGGGAATTTCCCTCTCTGAATAATTAATATTCCTAACTTAAATGCCATTTCTTAAAAGTTGAAACAGCCCAAACTTCAAAAAAGAGATTTTGTTCCAGCCATGCAGTGAAAGATTTTTCTTCTTTTTTCTGATGAACGCCTTCCTTTCTTTCCGTAAAGAATCCCCAAGGTTTGCCAACAGCTTATGTTTGGCTGTCCTCCTAATGTCATTAAATCTTTTTCATAGGACATCAGTTAAAGTAGAAAGTGTTATCTCATCCTGCATTAATTTCGCACACGCTTCCCAAAGTGGCCTATTTACAGTCCCTCGCGTGTGTCCCCTTGGCAATTCCACGCTCACTCAGGAGAACGACAAGTTTGAAACTTTTTTCCAACGCGCGCTTTGATCATAATATTGAGTAAAAGTGTTGATTGTTGTGTTCTCCCATTGTGTCGACTTTTTATTTAATGAAACGAATTTCAGGGACATATCGGTGGCAGCGGTGTTCAGTTTCAACTTGAAGGCAAGTGGTGTAGGTCGAAGAATGAAAAAAAGACAAGATTCTACCTCTTAATTTCATGCCTTAACTCTGCCCTGAATGACAGAGGGCAGTAATCCCGCATTGCTGTCACATGTGACGTGTGTTTAATTGAGGTCAGCACCGATATTTACCAGGTCGACGTGTAAACACACTAACATTCAACAGCAATTCTTATTTGTGCCGCTACATTTGAGGAGAAAACGTGGCTGAAGGAGCTCTAAGGCTTTCTGTGTAGTTAGATGGGGCCAACAAAAGTAAGTGAGGGGGAGAAACACACAGCAGGAAAATGAGCCAGAAAATGAGCAGGGAATGAGCAGGATAGATGACCTCTGACCGGCAAAAGAGGGAATGGAATGCCTTCCTCCAGTCGCCACTGCCATTGCGTTCCAACCATTTTCACTTCCAACTGAGCGGTTAACACCACTGACATGTTTGCCAAATGTTATGGCAACATGGTCCAAAAAGCGAACTTGGTGGCATTTGTTCAGATTTACAATTTGCTAAAATGATGATAACTTTGATTATCTGTGTCAGTGGCGCAATGTAATAGCCGTTCCCTTTTCTGTGAATATTAGGGAACGTAATTTTGCTGTGTGATTATCCACAGTGGCTTCAACAAAACTCTCCCCATTTACACTTGTGTAGTAATTCCCCTTGTTAATTACTGCCAGTGAACTGTGCACGTAAATCCAATCAAGAAAAATCCAAAACAATGCCAACAATACGTCAGCAACACCTCCATATTTTTGATAATCCGTGCACCGTTGAATAGCCCCAGAATCAAAACTTCTGCATGTGTGAAAAGTTCTCTTTGAGAACTGCAATCTGTAGTTACGTGAAATTATACAGTAAGTGTGTTTTAGCTTGAAATGAGTGAGTGAGTGGTTGGAAAAATTATAATCTAGTATTGAAGTCAAAAGTGACGGTGAGATCATAACGGGATGTTAACAGGAATGTAGTTACATAGTGCCAAACACTCTTCATTTGGCAATGCATACTTTATGTATAGTTTCCAGTATGCACATAGTGGAAAAGACACTTCGAAGTCTATCATATTTGAGCAACATGTCCGAGCAGGACAAAAATCCTCCACACTGCCCATTCACCATATCTAACATGACAACGATGCGTTTTAATGACAGCAGTTGAGCCGAAAGACAGATCACCTTTGGATAAGAGGCTGTCTTGTGTCCTCAGAAATGGATAACAAGAGAAGTGCTTTTGTAAAGAGGATTACAAATGGACTAGTTATGACTGCAGCGTCGGTAACCTGCTTGTTTGGGGTCTTGTATCTTCGACTGGCTTATCAGGTAATTGATTCAAGTTAATGAGGGAAAATGTAGAGTCTTGCTTTGGTGAAGAAAGGCTGCCAAAAAACTCTGGGCAACCTGCTGACATCTACTTGAACATTGATCTGACTTGGATGTAATCAAACTACCCCACAGTGCCCCAGACTTTCACGATTGCTCCCTCAATATTCATTTGGGCTGGAAGAGTTAGAGCACTGGAACCGGTCCCAGTTGTTCTTCAAGTGGAAATCTAGAAGGGTAAAAAAGGGGAAATTGAAGTTTTCTGTGTGAGTGCCAACTTTGGTGACTTTTAGGAGACTGTGGTACAGTATTGTTTGAATGTCCAGATATCACTTTGGTGCCCATTTGACCAATTTCACAATTTAGGAGCTTAATTGTTGACTTGAATGACTTGATGGTGGCTCTTCAATTGATTTTCTTTCTACCTGTTCACCCACATCACATGTTAACATATGAATGTTAGATGTACCGACGAGTATTGCAACACTGAAACGACATTTGTTACTTATGCTGCTGAAGCCAATGTATTCACGACATAATCACTTTGGACTTAAAGTGCAGACTCTCATCTTAAATTCGGGTGTATTCACATCGCAATTGAAAGAAGGGTTTAGGAATTATGGCTCTTACATTTGTTCCCACCCCATTTGATTGTTGATTGTTCCTTACTTGGTTGAGAATACTTTGCAGGCAATGACGGCCCGAAGCAGGGAGCCCATGGCCGTTAACAAATGTTAGGTTTCCTCCTCGCCGTCTTCCTCAGCCACTGAAGAAAATTCCACTTCTTCGCTCTTGGATTGCTTTTGGGGTGTGTTTTGATCATTGCTAGTTGGTACTGTGAAGCATCATCCAATCAGGTTTTCTGCGTTGGGCTGTGTCTGAGCAGTAAGTGCAGCCACGTGCTCTTCAGAATTCATCCCGCTGCCTCTGTCTTCTGTCATATCATCAGTAGACACTTGTTGTGACCCAATGCAGCCGGAGGCTATGCATGCACACACCACCACACTGCCTCTACCATGTTTGACTGAGAATGTGCTGTGTTTAGGATCACAGCAAATTCTGCAAATGACTGTATTGTCTTTCCATCACACTCACACTGGTTTTACTTCTCTTTCCAGAGAATACAGCCCTGGAGTGCTTCTATAATGTTCTTTGACAAATGTAAGTTGGCCTCTCTATTGTTTAGGCTAACCTGTGAGTTGTGCCTTGTCGTGAGCCCTCTGTATTTGCTTTTATGATGTTCTCTCTTTTTAGTGGACATAGATTCTCGTACACTCTCTTCCTGGGGAGTGTTTTGAACTGGTTGGTTCTGACTAATGGACGCTGCCAAAACTAAACCATGCTTAGTCATTGGACGGGGCGACTCCTGTATGGAACTTCTCATAAGAAAAGAATGTTCCTTTCCACACAAGTGGAGCATATCTTTGATGTATGTTAACATTTCAAATGTACAAACTTGAGGTGGCATTTAACTGAGTTTTAATTATTGTTCACAAAGAACAAAGCAATAGTCCATGGGCCTCTCCTGCGATAGCTCGATGCCCATGTTCTTATTCTAATTCTTGTCTATTTCACAACTCTATCTTCATATGTTTTGGTAAGAAGTGAAACTTGTTTATTAAATGTATATGGACCTATCTGCATATAGATGTCTTGTTGATATTTTTTCTTGTGGGTTAGTAAATGTGTGGAATTGGTACTTGAAGAAATTTTGTGGCATATGAAAAAGAAAAAAAAATATATTACATATTTCCCATTCCACTCTGGACCAGCAAGTGCTCTTGACAGTCTTGGCGAGATATGTTTGCAAAAATAAAAAGTCTAAATCCCTGACAGATCCACTCTGTTATTACTGGGTTGCGTTGCAGGTTAACTATGATTTACGTAACGCGTATGTCTGTCAGTATCCTGCCAATTCGATCAAATCCCAGCTGGTTCACATTCCCAGTCGTATGCGCTTCTTGTAAACACAAAGGTTTCGACTGGAGCTTCCCAGATATGCGAGGCTTTTATAATACAAAACTTTGTGCAGACACTCAAGCAAGCGAGCTCAAGTAAGAAATAAAGCTGCTGTTCCTTTTCAATGTCATATGGGGCAAATATGCTGCGTGAAAAATACTGTCAGCCGGAACGACTGTACTTCCTCCTTTGACAATAATGTGTGATTTTGTCGTACCTCGCAGACCTTGCTGCGTTCTGAGGGAAAAATGTACTCGACATTTTAACCAATGGGATCTAATTCTTTGTTCACCTTGTAACTAGGGGTTGTGCTGGGATTTTAAAGGTCAGTGAAAGTCTCAAGATTGTCCAGGAGTGACAAAACTTTTGCACAGTGCCGTAAGTCAGAAAAGGTCCTTTGCTACTTTACAAAGCTGTCTGGGGGACAGATCTGTGTGCGACAAAAACAAACTGCCTGGTGATTCTCAAGATGTTTCCTCTCCCAAAAAAAGCACATAATCATGTATGAATCATTTGCTAAGTAGCAGAGGTTTACAATAAAGATTGATTAAGTCATAATCATTTTTTTTTTGTTCTTCTTGGGTTTGGTACTTCCTCAGATAAATGCGGAACTTGTAACTTTTTGAAGGATCAGCGCTTCTTGTTCATTCACCATGACCAGAACCTGTAAATTCCAGGTTTGAAAAACGGTTCAACAGATTGTTTAACCTTTCTTTTGTGGCGAAAATGGAATGAATCGCTACGAACGCATTCTGCCGGAATAGTTCATTCATCTTCGCAGCTATCTGTTACAGCAAATATATAAATGCGCACTCACACAGGCCTGGTGTCATGGCCATCGCTGTGCCCCCTGTTATTGCTTGGGTTTCTTCTCATTCTACATCATGGTGGCGCAGGGCTTAGTTTGTTTCAAGCACAATAAATCACACCAAGGTCTGTTCACTGCGTCGGATTCATGAATTATGAAAAATGTCAAAATGAAACGTCTTGACAGCACGTCACTGCCGTCCTAACAGTCTCACTGCTGACTTACCTAAAAAAAAAAAAAGACGAGTGCGAGGCCCACAGAGTTACTGTTAATTTACAGCTACGTGCAACTGTCTCGTGCAACCATTAAACAGGAGGGCTCATCTTTTTCTCCGGAGGGAATTTGTGTATTGCACCGCATTTGTGTTAATTTTAAAGCTTGACACAAATTGTTTTCGCATACTGACGGCAAAGGCTGTCAGAGGGATTCTGCCAGTCATACATCACGGCGTTGCATAGCTTTTTTTCTCACTGCAAATGACAGTTTCCTTGGAGATGCTGCGCCTCCTGAAATTGTTGACTGTTAATACCCTCCAGCTGTGGAGAGCTGAGCCCAGTTTTGTCAAACCTTTAAGAAAATACAGACAACTTCGTCCCTCTTCATTAGATCACCTATCTTCTGTTCGCTCTCTTCACATGCCGGTTTAGAGGTGTATTACAAATGAATATAGCACAGGGGCTACAGAATCATATTGCGGCCCACACACTAACATTACTGACACCACACACTTCAATCCTGCATAGCAATTAGTAATCTTCCAGCATGAACCGTTCTCAAAAGTGTTTAGATATGTGACCGACCCCACAAACATCAACTATTTGTCAGCGCAATCCAGTGATGTAATTGCGTTGTCAAAGTTGAAGGACGAGCATGTAAATCAGGGGTCACCAATATGTCGATCAGGATGCGCTGGTTTGATCGCGACCCCTCTGCCCTCCCCTCAAAAAGAAAAAGGATCTCAAGTTATCCTCTGTCCTGCCTCTGGCGTTTGTCTCTCAGTTGACATATAGGGCAGAGTTTTGGAAGTGACTCACAGGGGAAAACTGTTTGGATAGATAGATAGATAGATAGATAGATAGATAGATAGATAGATAGATAGATAGATAGATAGATAGATAGATAGATAGATAGATAGATAGATAGATAGATAGACGGACGGACGGACGGACGGACGGACGGACGGACGGACGGACGGACGGACGGACGGACGGACGGACAGACGGACAGATAGATAGATAGATAGATATCAGTGAGGTGCAGTAAGGTTCATGGCTGGTGAGGCCCTGAATTCATCACAATCAGATTTAAACATATGAAACCTTTACAGTTGCGCATTCACCATTCGATTGACAGCATATCTTTAAAAAAGACGTTATAGTGCTGATCGCTGGATGTATATAACATTTAATTAATATTTTCAGTTTACATTTTTTCTTCCTCATTATGATGGGTGAGGCTCCTGCCTCCCCTGACAGCACGTCACTGATATATACTGAGTATGATCATTTATTTAATTTTATCTTTGTGTGAGTGGGTGTTATCTTTGACGCGGTCAATCAAAAAGTAGCTCCCAAGTCAAAATTGAGTGGGCAGTTTGGACATAAGCAATGACAGAAAGAAAAAAATCATCATCGGAATAGAAGTTCAGGTGATGTCACTTGTGTTATATCTCAAAAATGTCCTCCAATCATACCCCAGGCTATATGTGTGTGTGTGTGTGTGTGTGTGTGTGCGTGTGTGTGTTTGTAGTGGTGCAGGCGGTCATTTAATTGTCGTCCCAAGTCTGACTTTGTTTAAATCACGTACTGAAAGCTTTTTTTTTTTTTGTCCTTTGTGACATTTCGATCTCAGCTTTCTCATTAATCGAGGGGGTGTGATGAACTTTGCATAGGCCTAATTCTTCAGCATGCTGACAACATATTTTTGCACTAACAGGCATCTTTAATATTAAGAAGACTGCTTTGCAATGCCCTTCAAAAGCTACCTGCAGTATTAATGTATCATTAAGGGGAGAGGTTCCACAAATGAGTCTCAAATGGAGATGTTTTAGTGCTTGTTGGACTGGCTGCTATTTCCACACCTTGCCATCACAGTCCTAAGCACATATTTAATACAGTGAAGGTTTGTATTAATTGTTAAGCGGCTCAGCACTTCATTAGAGAGTTTTAATCGCTGGGATGGGCCTCACCAGTCCCCAATGCTCTTTTTGTCCTCACCCATTTATTCTACTTATAGACAATACCTCACTAATTTGTCAAATGCATTTTTCAGCATCTTTCTCCTGGTTCCAGTGGAGAATCATTTGTCCATGGGATGGAGGAGCCACACATGTGAATGCCTTGTTTCCATTATGTATTTCTTTCGGACCTTACCTCTCTGGTGCCACTGACCACGTTAGATAACCTTTGAAAAATGTACTGTATATATATGATGAAGCACACCACAAATAAGCTACTGTCTCTTTTTTAATGCGGAGCACAGAGCTTGGTAGTGAGTTGGCGAATGAAAATGTCAGGTACATATCCGTGAAGGTATCGCACTTTTAGAGAGGTAGATTTTCTATTTTGATTGATTACGGACAAGCAGATTTTTCTTATGTACTCTGGTAAGTTTTTGCTCAACCATGAGCTTTCCGCCCTCTATGGTCTGTCTGCAAAGTTCTGTGAGGTTCCATGAAACCCTGGATGTGATGTGTCTACAAAAACAAACTTGACTTAATTGTCAGCAGGCAAAAACATCAAGGAAAAAGGATTTGTTGATTTGCTCAAATCAAGACTTCAGAAACAATCCAACTAATGAACATTCGGTATATACACACATATGTATATACACATATAGGTATATGTTGATTCTCTGCAGATGTAGTTGCCGTTGTTGTGTAGCATAGAAAACAGCAAAAATATGATTCGTTAATCTAATTCTCTCAGCTCTTATTGCTTGGAATGGTGAGATTTGACTTCAAACTAGTGCATGTAAATATGCAGACACGTTTTTATCCTAAAGCTGGGAATAAAAACCAGGAAGCTGACATTTCTGTTCAACTCTCCATCAGTCCCTGTTCCCGCGCTTTGCTGTCGCTACCTTCCGTGGAGACCGTACAAATAACAACGCTCCTGTAGTGTTTGAACAGCAAATCACTGCCCGGTCTCATTGGAAATTAAGTTGTCCAGCTTTGCTCAGAGAGCGACATTCCATGAAAGGTTGTTGCTGTAATGTTAGTATGCTGTGCAGGAGCTCACATCTCACAACATTTGACTCTTATAAGAGTAATAATTTGCTGCAACTGTTACCTCTCTCTACAGTGTTTCCTCTTAACACAGTATATAAAGTAGAATGCCTTGACTCGAGTTCTTTTTTCATCCCCTCACATGCTCTTGGCCCTAGAGTGTGGGTGGGGGTGAAAAAAGAGCTTTTGGCCCTATAAAATACAATCATTTTCCACATATTCTTTGACTTGTATATAATTTTTCAAATAGTTTTTTCTGTTAACCTGCAATACAGTGATCATGTGATCCATTCATTGTGAGGAAAATCCCTTCGACTTAATACCATTACAGCGGGAGATGCTGTTGATTGAATGTTTTTGTAAAAAAAAAAAAAAAAGAATGCAATGCAAATTTCCATCTGTAGAATCAACAGCATTTGACGTGTGACACCAGGGTCATTTTGTGGCGTCAGCATCTGTCTTGACAACAGCTTTTCATGAAAAAAGCGCCATTATGGTGCCCAGGTCAGCAAATAATTTCCTGGGAAATTCACTACATATTGAACTCTGGGCTCTTGATTGTTTCCATAGTTATTGAAATTAAAGGCTAGTGTTCAAATGTTATTACAGTAAAAAAAACGCGACCCAGTTACTTGTGTACAGCACTGAAAATGTGACATAAATTCATCTTTATGTAGTCAAAACACAGTGTGTCGCAGAAGTTCTCTCTTGCTAAGATTTTGTTCCAGAAAACCAGTTCGGCAACAAACCACTAAGATAGAATTATTTTCATAAATTCACCACAATGAAAATGCTTGTTATCGGGAAACTTAATTCACAAATTAATTGTTCTTTTTATTTCAGTTTTTGACAATGATGTGCAATTTTTTCGTAACGTGCAGACCTCTCTGTATTCTGAGGCGCAAATTTACTACAGAGCAAAAAATTTATTTTCCAGTTTTCTATTTGCCAGTATAAAATGTTATAATGCAGTACAAGATAGACACAGATGTCTATTTTGTGTGCAAGCCTTCACAAACGCCCCACCACGCCTCCCTTGAAAAAAAATAAACGAATAAATAAAAAACTACAGGGCAACTGAGCAAATTCTTGGCCACCAACTGTGTTTCACAGTCTGTGGCTCTTGCCAGCAGAGGCCTGACACAGTTGGCCAATCACAACAGAATGGCTTAAGGCCCCCAGTGAGTTGTCAGGCTGGGCCAACACGGAGCAAATTAGGTAATCGTGTACATTGTGTGAACTCTCGCTGCACATTTAAATCCCCCCATTCTGCACGGCCGAAGCCTACAGTTGCCATGTTGTCGCTGTCCTGTCCAAACAATTTTCCACAATGCATTGCCCGCAGCAAATGTTTACAGGTTTCCCCCTGACAACTTTGAATCAGTAGTCAACACGCATTCGCACATACCTCACAAGAACAGCAACTCTCTCTGTCTCTCTCTCTCTCTCTCGCCCTCTGTGTCTGTCTGTCTGCTTGTCTGTCTGTCAGTCTTGTGAGTCTGTCAGTCCTCACACCAACAAAACAAACGCTAGAACTGTATTGTGGGAAGTTCTGATCAGATTGCAGTGCCACACCAGCTTCTGACAAGTCTGAAATTTGCCTGAACACTTTGCACCAACCTGTGACGGTTCCATCAATTAATCAAACACTCTGGCCCCATGACCCAACACATTAAATAACAATTACCGTTACAGAGCTGGGTAGGATTCTGCTCTCTTCTCAGTGGAACAAACCAGCCTTACAGCTTTTGAATTATTTTCAAACAGGTTGTTTTTATACTTTACCCAGAATTGTGCTACAACAAGAGAGCCCATTTGTTCTTGATGGCGGTTTGTGTGTCGGTGTATCTCTTTGGGTGGTTGTGTGGTAAATTAGGCTGCAGGCTAGTTGACAATTGGATGCGGAGGTGGATCATCAGTGTGGCAGCGTATTTATGCCTCATAAAGCACCACAGTGGTGCCCTGGATGCAGACCCGTGGATAAAACAGAGACATGCATGATAAACTGAAAATTTGTCCCTGCAAAATAACTGTGGGCTTGTATGGTCCTGTGGTTACCCTGCTAGGAGTGCTCACACCTGGAACATTTAAAGTTTAAAATGATTTATGAATAAATGTGTGTAGTATTAAATCTCACCAGGACACGGTAACACATTCGAAATTGAAATGCAATAATTCCACACACATAATCAGCTGTTTGTCACTTGATATATGGGTTTAATAACTCATGGCACTCTGAGAGCACCAACATTGTGGGGACCTCTCAGCCTCTAAAAGGTCCAAATTCAAGACAGGATCTATAATTTTATGAGTCATTCAGCGCCAGTCAGAGAGAGTTGTGAATCCTAATCTTTGTATTTATAACCGGCTTCAGAGACACAGAAGTGCTTAGCACCCTGCTTCCATAGTCCTTTGCTCAGGGGGGCTGGATGATCTTTGCCCACCCTGCCATTTATCTCCCTGAATGGCGCCAAGCTCACTTAAGGTCATTACCAGGTTGGTTTCATCTATTGGAACAATGCAGTATTTCTGTGTCATCTAGAGGGATCAGAGGAAAACACCTCAATGTGCACAAAAGTGAAAACTGTGTTTACACCCATTGTCATTAAAATCACCAACGTTGCCAGAAAGGAAAGCATTTTCAGCTGATCGCATTAGAAACCCTCGTCCAATACATGGATGTTGCATTTACGTGAGGACCGCCAAGACTTAACCTGCTTTCCTTGTGCATTACTTTGGCTTGACTGCACCCCCAGCTGACAAACACATGAGCTGGCACCATGTGATTCAGCACACGGCCTAATGTACTAAGTTTGATAAGTGAAGGGCAAAACCACCCTCATGCATTTTCATCAGCGGCCGCTGGACAAGGCTCATGCGCACATTTCAATACCCTGGAGAGCCCTTAGCCAAAAGATAGTCAGACTGGAGCCGTAATGTACATCCCAGAACGGCCATTATCGGAAACAGGTTGTGGGGATGTCGTATTGGAGAGACAGTTAAAACTCTTTAATGAGAACTTGGATACTTGCTTAAGGAATTTACAATGAAGGAGAAATGGGGTGTTCATCGACAGACAAACCTCAGCAAAGACTTAATAGAAGGCTTAAATCTCGATTAAAGACTAGGTATGCCACAATGAGTTGTGCATCCGTGCCGCCTCCGGTGTGTGAGTTTACCTCTGTGCGTGGCAATTCCTGAGCACCACGGCGCCAAAATCCCACTCCCAGCCTCTTTCTGAAGAGGGTAAAGAGAGCTGGAGTCCTCGTGTCTCTCAGCAAGTTCTCATTCACCTTCCAGCTGTGCCAGCCACGATTTCTACTGTTCAGCACCACGAAAACATCTCAAATTATCAAATGTTGCTGTGTGGAAGTGAGTAAGCAGCCACTCTGAGCTGAGGCTGAATGCACCAGGCTGCTGCAGCGATCCGAGAGAGTGCAAGAAATGTATTCAAAAGAAACAGATTCCATTATGCTCTTCGTGGCCAATGAGAATTTTTTTTATGACATGTCCGCCTTTGGAAACATTTGTGTCTATTTTGATTTGTAGTTTGCTCCCAATGGAAGACACTCTGACCTTTGCTGGAGGACAAACACTTCGTGACTGGATGACAAAATCTTCCAAAACCCAATATGGTGTACATATCTTTTTATATCTATTCCTCCATGTCTCATTTACGTGTATGTAGGCTCTACAGTATTTTTGGAGAGAGGAAGTGGTTGGAAGAGACAAACTAGGAAATGTGCAAGGAGATAATGGACTGCAGCAAATTCAATGAGGAGGTAAAAAGAGCAAATAAAACACATATTTGACATTGGGGTCACACTCATTCAGACCTCAGCCCTGCGAGAAAACAAGGGTTGCTGTGGCCTTGGCTGCTACATGAAAGGGGGCAAAATTATTTCGAACAGACGGATGAAAATTTTCTTTTTAGACTCAAACAGAATGCTCATAAATGAAAACTGTCTAACAAAAGCTTCAACGAATTCCAAGTTAAAGGCCAAACAGACCATCGCCAACACACACTGAAGGGTGCGGTGCAAGGCCGTTGCCCACGCAAAGTGCCCTTTGATGCGATGCAATTTTACCTGCAGAAAGTGTTGTGCTGCTCTTCCTCTTGTGTAGCTGATTCGAGTGTTTGGATGATAAAGAATAATTTATGAAATCTTGGCTCAGGAGAGTCAATACATGTTCTGTTGGTTTTTCTCTGTTTGATAAAGTGTTTTTATTTATGTTGTGTTTTCTCAATTAAAACACATTTCATAAACTCAGCACACACACACAAACACCAATGTACACATGGGTAATGAAAGATTTGGTGTAATGAAGGTCTAAGTGCTATCAATGTGAATATGCATATTGATATTATGAACAATTAGATTATTTAGACGGGACACGCGAAACGTCAAACCTTTTTACAACGAAGCTATACTTTACTGAAGTAAACAGGATATAAATAGCATGAATAAGTCCTGTACAATATTAGCTAAGTATGTCAAATGACAAGCAATGCTAAAAGATCAGTGTTCTCAAAGTTTGCCACAATTTGTTTGTTGACATTTGATGACATTGACTCTCTGCATGTGTGTGTGTGTGTGTGTGTGTGTGTGTGTGTGTGTGTGTGTGTGTGTGTGTGTGTGTGTGTGTGTGTGTGCGCTGAGTGGGCTGGCTTGGCAAGCTAGTAGCTAGCGGTCCCGTACCATAGTAACGGACCACGAGCTGGCGAAAGTCAGCATATGTGACAGCGATTTTGACAGGCGTCAATAAATACAACGGATACAGAGCAAGCTATGTATCCTTTATGTGTGGCCCGATAGCAATTGACCCACGGACTGTCAATGGTCCACGGCACAGTGGTTGGAGACCACTGACTTAAGGTACTAAGGTTCCTGAAAACTAACAGACCTTAGTTGTTCCTTGGAGCAGAGAAACAACTGGAGTGGAGGAGCTACTGCGGAGGAGCGATTTGGAGATCAGGTCAGAGAAGCAAGATTTGGTTTGATCATGTGCAGAAGAAAGATGATTGATACATTGCACAGAATGTTGCAGATGGAGCCGCAAGGTAGGAGGAAAATAGGACGACCACAGGGAAGGTTCATAGATGTAGGTTAGGAGATCATGAGGGCAGTGGAGGTTTCAGAGGAGGATTAGAGGGACAGAAAGACATAAGTGGACTGGGTTGGTCCGTCACAGTGACCCCTGCAAGAAGTTGTAAGAAGAAGAGGAAGAATTCAAAGAAGAAGAAGACGAAGAAGAATTCAAAGAAGAAGAAGAAGAGCCGTGAGATTACACACCAAATGGTCAGAAGTTGCTTGGTTGGAACGGTGTCTGGAGGAGGCAAGATTCACCATCTGGAAACTGCTGAGGTGGCCTTGAGCAAGGCACCAAACCCTGACAATTGGTCACTCAGCAGATGTATCACTGGCATGGGTTGTATAAAAAGAATTCATATTCATGACCGAATGACCAAATGAAGTAGTGCTTCCTCATCTTGAAATAAGGGCAATGCCATTTGGCCAATAACTGTGGGCAACATCTATGCCTAAAATCAAACCATTTGTAATCATCATAAAACAACAATCATGTTCAACACCTGCCAACCACTGCAGCCATGCCAACTACCGCCAACACCATTGTTGCCACGTGGCCCGAATCCTTCAGACTCTGAAATCACCATAATGACCACCCACCAACGTTCTTGCTACAGCCATGGTAATTGCCAAAGAGATGGACATCAAATACACACAACACACTCACTGCTACCTTACATGTCATGAAAACAAGTTTTTCTTTACTGTAAAGCCCTTTGCACAGTTCAATGTAACTCTGGGCTGTACAAATAAAGTTTAAGTTGACTGATTGATATCGACTGATGTCGATTGAAACTGCCTATGTCCAAAATGTCATCCTTTTTAAGTGTTTTGTCCAAAATGTCATCCATTTTGAGTGTTTGCAACTACCTATGAAACAACAACTCCACATACACTCCTGGACATTCTTCCTTTGAAGAAATCAATTTGTGATTTGATGTTGCATGTGGTGTTGCATGAGAGTCCCTTATGGACCAGCAGAAAGTACCGCACCACGACTGAAGCATTGGGACTGTAAATCACGGTGTGCACAACCTCACGCTTGAGGTCCTTCATCGCAGAGGAAATGACCTCATGACACTCAGAGGCCCATGCAACACCTAGGGGAAGTGCTGGTATGCAAACACACACATGTACATGCTCGCACACAAGTACTTGACTTTACACACGCAGACCTGTCACCCTCTCTGGCAGTGCTGAGTGAGGTGTTTGTTTAAAATTCACCCATGTGAGGTAGAAAAAAAAAGAATCTCTCGACTACACAAAACACTTCCTCTTCCGACGACTCCCTTGCTGAGCAGTTCACTTTTGCTAAAAAGTCCCCAAAACACCACATAATGATAGTCTCACACATAACGCAAAAATAGGTCTGTGTTTTTGTACGTGTGAAAATAAATCCTGGATGCTGTGGTGCTGCAGCTCCTGGCCTAAGTATATGACCACACAGTCTCTGTTGCGTGTCTGCTGGGTGCCAATATGCTGCATCGGACAATTATTCATCTACGTGCACATCGTGCGTACATGCATTTGTTACTAGGATTTGAGGAGCTGATGATATTTTCCTGCTTCATTTGGACACAGTGAAACGTCGCACCACAGCCTGAAGAACCTCAACCATGTGTATCTGCGCCAATGGAACATAATTTGGACATGTAAACCAAGGGTGGGCAAACTACGGCCCATGAGCCCCATCAGGCCTGATGGACTTTGTGCTCTGTCCTGCCAAAGATTGGTACAGAATTCAATATTTTGACTATATTCAAAACAAACAACAAAAACTACAACAAAACTAACACCAGACTTTGTTGCTCTGGCAAAGATAAGTAAACAAAAGAACTACTCCTATCAAAAGGTAAATTATGTGAATTAATAAAAATAATGTCAATAATATTTTCAAAAAAACTCTTTAATGCTTTTTTTCTGTTTAGGTTTGAAATGTGTGCACCTTTTCCGGACACAGCCTGTCTATCAAATATAAGAAGTCATTGTGCCGCCTGAGCCGACATGAAACCATGATTTCAGACATCATCAAAGTCCAGATCCAGAGAAGGACAGCTGATGCCAAAGTTACTTTATTGCATGTGAAATGCCGAAAATCCATCCTTAAGCTGTCATGACTGACTTTTGCTCCCCCAATCACCTTTAGTTTTGCCTAGCGTTACAGGAGACACGCAGTCCTTGATCCTTGCTGCAACATCAACAACAGCGTTTGTGCGGAAAGAAATTAATTTATACTGTCCTATCACACTAAAACCCACAACAGCAGATCCTGGGGCAGGGTTGAGTAATGAACACAATAAGGTTTTGTTTTACAAACACATACAGCGATGTGACGACATTTGGTTAGGGAAAAAAAAAATCTTAAAAAGAAGACTTGCCATCGTCTCCAATGTGTTTCCAATGTGTTGGTTGCATGTTGGCCAATGTGGTCCAGCGTGTTAGCTGGCAAACACGGGCTTGAGGAGTGAATGAGTAACACACGCCCCTCCCTGAACAATCACTGTCAGGCTGCCCAGTGTCAGGGCACTGAACCCTGAACTGCTCCACTGGAGATCCGAACCTTTCAGCTGTGCTGGGCAGCTCCCAGCTGTGAATGAATCCAGCTGTGGCAAGCAGCGCTGCTGCAGAGGATGCATGCTGTCTTTCCTCCAGAACAAATACAGGTTTAACCTTCTTAACTGTTGTGATACCAAAATATTTATTGTTATCTTCAACCCGACAAGAAGTGAAATCACAACAATTCACTCCTCACCCAAATGTGTTGACCTTGGAAATTCCCCCTGAGTATTTGTAATCACATCCCCCCTTGCTTTCATCACATGCTGTCAGAAAACTGCACTCAGTCTTACCTCCTCCCCCACTGACAAAAGGCTTGACTGTACCATAGCAAAGTTATGTTTGCGGTATTTCTTATTCTCTGAACCTGAGAAACTCTGTGAAGACATCTGTGCTATGGCCAATAAGTAGATTTTAATGTTTTGATATTCATTTTGCCGGTACTGCCAAAAACAGTGTTTGCACTCTCTCTGTGTCTGTCTCTCTCACTCTCACTCTCTCTCTCTCTCCCCCTCTCTCTCTTTCTTTCTTTCTTTCCTCTTTTAATTGCATAGTTACATTTGTGTAACACGTGCAAACGCTACGACTTTTTGTCAACTGCAAACATGGAGAAAAAACATAGCACATAGACACATAAGGCTCTTTAGTTTGTGGTGTTGTTGTGTGGGTTCACACATTGCATGCTCTGCTTTGCATGTGCATTGCAGCACGTGTGCAAAAAGGCATAAAAGTGTGTCAATGAAAGCATTGACACACTTTTGACACACAGACACAGATCTCACACACCCTCCTTCTTCAGACCCTTCTCACAAATATACATATACCGGTACTCCACCCCCATCCCCACGCACACACCCACACACTGCGCTGCTTCTCCCCTTTCGCTCCCTCATCTCCAAAGCGTGCAGCTGTTGCTCTTGCTCACGCTGAAGACAAAACCTCATCTGTGTGAGGGAAACAGGAGAGCGACGGGTAGAGTTGGTGATGGGAAAGGACAGATATCTCCTCCCTTCCACCACTCCCACACCCCCCCACAAAGACGAAATGAGAAAGGATCATCAGAGCACGGGTGAGAATTGGATGAGAGGACGGGAAATGGGGAGAGAGGGAAGAAAAGTGCCCCATCCAGTGTCCCCCTGAGGCAGGCCGCTGTCTTCCTGTTGTCCCAGGGTCATTGTATCTCACCTCTACCTCCTTCCTCTATCTGTCCATCCCCAAATCCGCGGTTAAGTCAAGTTATGCTTTTCCATCACAAATCTGTCAACCACATCTCCATGAACAGCCACTGGAGGCTTAGCTAAATATAGCAGCTCAAGAGGACAGTTCTGCGGGAAAAGTTGCTGTGGTTTGGATGGTGCAAATGTCAGATCCATGTTTTATGTAATTGGTGGTGTTATATTGTGCACATCACTGCAACTAAATAAACATAACAGCCGTGAGGAGAACGTTTCTCTCTTTCCAAAGCATATGGGTCCAACTTCAGCCCATTTCTAACTGCCCAACCACAAAGTTCAGATGTGCTCACACAATGGCGGAGATTACAGTTTGGAAATGTTTTAAGTTTGGGCCATAATTCATTGGGTTACATTTTCTTTCAGGATGAGAATACCTCACTCATCATCAGCTTGCATCATTGTTGCCTTAAGCAGCTCTGTCAGACTGTTGCATGTGTGTACATGAACACGTCGTGGTCTGACTGTTTTCATAGATTATCATGGCACTGCTCGGTCCTAATAATGTGACTGAAGTGCATGAGTGATTGAAGTTCATGTTGATTACGGCTGACATATTTTTTAATTTACTTTAACGTCTTACATCCCAATTAACCTTTCAAGGAATGGCAATAATTAATGTACTGAGCAGTGACGTGCAGTCAGGGGAGGCAGAAGAGGTCACCTGTCACCATGGAGAGAAAAAATGGAAAATCCTAAAATAATGCAATGGTCATATTTGTCCAATGATGTGTACTTTGACATACTTAAACATAGCCTGGTAACTGCTGCTAATCGAAGGGTAAATAAGCTACTCCAATAATGAAGTCAGTGCCTCACCAGCCATGAACCTCATCACACGTCCCTGGCACTGTGGGATACGGACACTGAGCAGAAACTAAGTTTCAGCTAAAGTCATTCATCTGTACTATTTCCCAGAACAGATGACTGACAGTTGTCCGTGACAGCACACTTGCATATTATTCAGACATTGACCTTTGGCAGGTGTGTCTTCGATGGATTTATGATAAATCCTGTGACAATGTGAATACATTTGGTGGTCAAACTTGTCATAGTGAATGTCATGGTTGCATTCATCTGCTCTGTCATGCACAGGCACATCCTGTACTCAACAATGAAACGTTCTACCCACTTGGGTTTCGCATCACAGTCTGATGAAACACAATCACATTCAGAATCGGCCTGACTGGCTAGGTTTGCTAACAAAGACTTGGACATCAGTTTCACTTCACTGTCTGTGTGCGAGTTTAACACAATCATCTTCATGGTAAAATAAATGCCATCACTGATGCCACTAAAGGCCCATCTGCTCACACCCTGCACCCCTCTGCTGTGTGTTCTCCCCCTCTATTCTCCTCCATGATGAGCTGGATGTCAGGTTAGACACACACAATACAAATGTGTATTGCTTTCAGTCAGGGTTTATTTGTTTCGCATGCTGATGTTCTATTTTCTGAAAAATTACGTGTGCAGGTGTTAAAACAAAGAATTTTTTGTCTGTTGTTCCTATTGTGACGGACCGATTTTGAGATGATTCTCTTCAGTAACTTCTGATGATCCTCTAAACCAGGGTTCCCAGCCTTTTTTTGGCTTGCGAGCTACTCTTTAAATGGCAAAGGCAATGGCAAAGGCATAAATAGATAAATAGATAAATAAATGAAAGAAGGAAGGAAGGAAGGATGGAATAAATACATAAACACACACACACACACAAACATACATACATACATACATACTGTACATACATACATACATACATACATACATACATAAGATAAATACATACATACATAAGATAAGATAAAATAAAATAAATAAGATAAAACAAAATAAAATAAAATAAAACAAATCAATATATGGCATGTTCTTTTATGGGCATTAATGTTAACAGCTCCTCTTTTGCGCACCATCCGAGTAAGACACACAAATGGTCTGTGCCACTCACGTTTTTGTAGATTCGTCCTACTGTCCAATTACAGTGAGAAAATTGCAGTAAGCAACCTGCCACGTCCATCCAAAGCTGCTAGGTCAGTAACTGTACCTCTTGGCAGCGCAGCAGCGTTGATCAAACATAATATTTATGCCTTGTTTTTTTGTTTGATTGATTGTTAGGGTTTTTTTTTACCCATCAAAAAAAGTAGCTCCTTCACCTTTCTCTTTATTAGCTTGCTTTGTGGTGGGAATTCAGTATCGTAGCATTTATGGACAGATCGAAAATGCTGCTCCACATTTTCATTCTTTGGTATTGCCACAGTAGATTGACAGATGAGGCAAACACATTTTGAAAATGACAAAGTGAAAAAAAGTCCTCCTCCCATTGCCTATGACGGTGACTCGTTTTAGGCTTCTTACTTTGTCACACTCTCCCATTAATTTTTACACTCATTCTTAACTTAAAGAGAAAAAAAAACGAAGGGTAAAAATTGGAAGCTTACTATGCCAGTTTCTTTTGGTGCACGTTGTGCTGAAAATTTAGCATGCATAGTGACCAAAGTGCCGACTGTTTTTTTTAAAAACCCTGCCATGCGATCTACCCACATGACCTTTGTGATGGTCGCGATCGATGTAATAGGCGCCCCTAATCTAAACATTTGATTGTGTTGAACAGAACACTTTGCCCACAAAGCCTCTATATAAACAGTTTTACAGATTATTGGCCTTGCAGAGCACACCCTGATGTTTGGACAAGGTTAGGATTTATTTACCTGTGGTCAAGCCAGCAAGCCGCCAGAGCAAATGTCTGTCAAACACAGTACGATGCAGACATATTCCTGTTTTTGCTGGCTTTCTTTGTGTGCTGATTAGTAGCTGCTATTGGCAAAATGCATTGGAATCATCCTGTGAAACGCATGTTTACTCTGTTATCAGAGGTGTCTGCCAGTGTATGACTATCATCAGAGAGGAGAGATATGTCAAAATCTATTTCGAAATTAAACTTGACCGTGTGTGTGTGTGTGTGTGTGTGTGTGTGTGTGTGTGTATGTGTGTGTTTGTGTGTGTGTGTGTGTGAGTGCGTATGTGCGTTTGTGCCAGTGTGCCAGTGTGTGTACGGAGGTACACCGCATGTTGCACGGGGGAATTTTGCTGAAGAGGGTAGAACCTCGCTAAACATAAGGCTGTAAAAAAGACGATATTTCAAGTTTCTCTCTCTCTCTCTGTCTGTCTGTGTGTATTTGTAATTTAGGTTGCATTTTGTCACATGAGTAAGTTGTCACAGTGCAATTATCCTCCCCATGAGAGGGGGCAGCTGAAAAGTGGAATACTAGTCTTTTTTGTTGACATTGTCTGATGTCATGTACTGGCTGAGAAGAGAGTAGAACTTGTTGAGTTTAACTTCTGTTACACTGAGGGGGAGAGGGTTCTCAGCTGTTTAACGGTCTGATGGCTGTGGGAAAGAAGGAGTTCTTAAATCTCATGGACCTGCATCTGACACTCTTGTATCTCTGGCCTGAGGGGAGGAGTGAGAACAGTCCATGTTGCGGGTGTGTGAGGTCTCTGATGATGAAGGCACCTCTCCTGTGGACCCTGCAATGGTAGATTCTCTGCAGAGAGGGCTGTGGTGTCCTGGTGATCTTAGGTCCTTTACCACTCTCTGCAGGCTTTGTGGTCCTTTGCAGTTAAGCTGCTGTACCACACAGTGATGCAGGTGGTGAGGACAGATGTAGAAGACGTAGAAGTTGCTGAGGATCTTAGGTGACATGCTGAATTTCCTTAGACTCCTCAAGAAGTACAGCCGCTTTCAGCCTTCTTCACCACCTGTGTGGTGTTCAGTGGTGTGTGGTCTTCCCAGTCCTGACGGATGGGGGCCTGCCTGTCAGGAAGTCCTGGAGCTGGTCGCAGAGGGTGGGATGTAGTCCTGGTTCAGCCAGTTTGCGGGTGAGTTTGTTGGAGACAACAGTGTTGAAGGCCGAGCTGTAATCAATAAAGAGTATCCTGACAAAGGACTGTTTATTTTCCAGGTGGGCGAGGGTACCGTGGAGGGCGGCTGCAATGGCGTTTGAGGTAGACCTATTGTGCCTGTAGGAATATTGCAGGGGGTTAGTGGTGACTGTTACACTGCTCTGGATGTGGGCCAGTACGACTCTCTCAAAGCATTTCATGATGATTGGAGTTAGTGCTACTAGCTGGAAGTCATTCAGGCAGGATGGGGCATTGTTTTTGGGGAGAGGAACGATGGTGGTCGTTTTATATCAGGTGGGGACAATACTTTAGGTGAGGGACAGATTGAAGATGGATGTGAGAGCATTGGCCAGCTCGTTGGCACATGCTTTGGTATGTTGTCTAGCCCAACAGCTTTCCTGGGCTGGATACTCCTCAGGGCTTTGAGTACCTGGGCTGGTGTGATGTCTGGCAGGGGGAGGGGAGTTGGGTGGCCGAGGTCTGTGTGTATTCCTGGATGGTGGTGGGGAAGGAGGTCATCCAGCAGGCTGTCTGGGGAGCTAAAGTTGGTGGCTCTGGTGAGTATCATGTAACCATTTGAACATCCCAAGGTAAAACATTTGAATTTCAGGTATTGCAAAATAACCTCCTTTCAAATGAAAATCTTCACAATGATATATGTGGACTCGAAAGAGGAGCAATTAAGGCATCCTGTCATATCTTAGTCACTTGAAGCTAGAGCTACCTTTAGCAAATATGCCTCTACCTTTAGCAAATTTGGTACTTGGGGGCAACTCGTCTCAGTCATCTTGGGATAAGTTGTTACATGTGACAACTAACTTCAGAAGGACATGTCTGGAATGGGATTTACTTTGAAACAAAGTGTGCTGATTAACAGTTGTCATTTTGACATTTTAATGTAACTTTTACAGAAAATAACTGTGGTTTAAGGGAGAGGGGAAAGAGAAGATATGGTCAGGAATTACAACAGAAAAAAAAAACATGGCCGTGCAGAACCTGACATGATGCTGAGGGCAATGAGACAGGTGACTTCAGCTAATAAATCAATCTGGACTACTTTGGGTTTCATCATAAAACTCTTTTTTCTTTTATGGTTCAGCTAAATCCTTTATCTTAAGAAAAACAAACAGATATTTGAGGCTAAGAGCTGAAGACAACAGCAGTGCCTATGGACTTCAATCCAGTGCATTTTGCATACTTGAAGAGAAAATTTGTTCAATGGCCATATTCACTGACGTCTTCTAATGCGATGATAATCATTTTCAATGCTTGACTTCAGTGTTAATTTTCAAGTAAAATGAGAACCATAACTATTGTTTTGTCCTTGTTTTATTTGTTGAAAAATCCAGTGTGACATTTTACCCCGTACAGTGTGACATCATGTTTTCACAAGTGCACACTCTCCATTGGATTGCCGATAACTTTGCATTGACACAACATGTGAAAATGACATTATACAAAATACGTACATGAGACATTGGTCTTTCATCTGGTATGCATATTTTTGTAATATGATGTATCGATTCCAAGATGTACACAAGAGTGAAAAAAGTGTGACAACATGTCCAGGTCTCCCCTAAATTTACTTTTTTTTTTTTTTTTTTTACATATCTACATTTACATTTACAGTTAGCTTCTACACTATTCCCGTCCGCTCAAACATTCCCACCCCATCTGCGCTGCATTTTTTATCGTATTGTTATTTATACGGATATTTATAATTCATAACGATATTTCTAATGTAGATACTGTGTGTTTATATTTGTGTATATAGAAACTCTCTTTCTTCTTCCCTCTCCTTCTTTCTTTATTTGAAATATTTACACCGGAATGCTGTGATTGGTGTTACTCATGCTTTCGGTGTTGATGGCTACAGCAGCAAAATTGTGGTTCATTCAACCATTCCAATGAAATACAACCTTGTGATTTATGAGGATGCATACATGTGAATATATTCAAATTTCTGTCCTGTTAAAATCTGTCCTGTATTATCCTTTAAATACATAGTCTTAATGAAGTAGCTAAATTTGGTGCAGACACGTAAACATTATCAAATTCAAGACCTGCAGTCATGAACCACGGCATGTGGGACCATGTTCGAGTGGATCATGGAGGGGAGTTTTACCTGTGTCTATACATGCAAAAGCCAAGTCAGCCAAATTGGACTTGACAAAGTGGTGCGTTCATGGAATGCACACAAGGTCACAGGTATGCTTAAGTGATTATTTACAGTTAAACTTTGATCAATTTTCCACTCCCAGTCCATCCAACCGAACCAGTGTTGCTTTGATTCCATGTCTTAGGTCATGGAATACCCAATGAACTGGCAGCACGTGGCTGCCTGGTCAGTCTCAGAGGAGCTGCTGCCATGTGCCTCTGTTGTGGTAAACTGGTACGAGTAAGACTTGGGATACTCACTGATCTGGGAGTCTGCTTTTAGAGCAGATACATTTTCGTCTGAGGAGGGCAGATGCCATGCAGAGCAGAGCTTTGCTGAGAACTACCCTGACATCTCTTCTCTTTTCAATCACGTTGTAAACAACAATGATGCTCCATTTCAAGATGCTTTAATTTGCCTAATGAATGTGACTGCCAGATATGCCTGCAGTCTGCTATGTATTTGAGTAACTGGATAAGGTAACCTTTTGGTCTGTTTTTAAGTATTATTATGTATGGATGTATTATTGATTAATAATACAAAGCAGCAATTTTCCTCAGATGAATATTGCAAAACATATGTTTTTGTTGACTTCTAATTATTTTATATTGAAACTCAGCTGGAACACAAATAACAGCATAAAAAACACAAGATATACTGTATATCATGAAATAGTGCAAATATGAGGTACTTTCGCTCTTACAACACTGAAAGACGATTTTTCCCAAACACTATGAAGATGCACAAATATTATTTGGAGTCAAAAGTGTTTATGCATTATGATAAAACATATCAAGAGAACAAAAATTGAACAATGCAGAACCGCATGAGCAAAACTACATATCGTCCGGTTTTACTGGCACAGTATGTTTCCCAGTGCAGCCAGTGCATCTGACAGTCCAGTTAGTTTTTGTGTATTGATGTCAAAATCATCTGCTCTGCATTTTAGCTGTATTTTGGCTGCTGTGATCGATTGTAGTGGCTAGCAAGCATGGATGCTAGTGAGATACCGCTCATTACCAAACTTCCGGGTCACGTAGACCAGACAAATAGAATAGTAAAATCAAATTCAGTCCTGATTCCCGTTTATCCATTTGGTATATTTTGGATCTGAGCCTAAAAATGGACTATGAAAAACCTTTCGTATTATGGAATTTTGTGTTAGATTAAAAAACAAAAAACAAAATAACCAGTCACTTTTTAATTTTTTAATCTTTCATTGGCAACTGAATGATACACGGATTTTGGATGCTACAAATTCAAATAGGGAGATATATTCTTGTTTAACACATTTGATTGTTTGGCTGTTTTCACCTAGATCAGACTGAATCCTTTGCGCTCGTTCCTGGCTTCATGAGATTTTTAAATCACAACTTCATACCTGCACCGGGACTGCAGCTGGCATGCTAAGAAGGCTGTTACATTGACGAGCAAAACATATAAAATGATCACAAGTACATTCACAACACTGACTGAAGTGTGGTAGACAATTGCAAATGACTGCAGTGCCTCTTTGTTTTGCTTTGAAATAGTCCACCAAAACAACGATTCTGACATTTGTTTGCCAGGCACTGCTTCCCAAAGTGCATGGCCTTTCAACAACTGCTGGTAAAACAAGATGGCAAAACAATGTGTGTCGCTGAGCACTGGGTAGGAAGTGGGTGAGTGAGTGTTGGGAAGTTGGGGAGTATTGCATGTCAGCTAATACTAACATTCTTGAAGTGGGTCAAGAAGAGACGTGATTCCCAGTCTTTTCCAACACCTTATCCTAACTGCAGATGTATCACTGACCTACAAAGCAGCAGCAGCTGCTCTCTATGCAGGTCCACGCCCCAGCTTATCCTTCTTTCCTCCTGCTGTTCCTCCTCCACTTGTCCTCTTGCTCTTTCAGTTCCTTTCCTTTCCGTTCCTTTCCTTTCCTTTCCTTTCCTTTCCTTTCCTTTCCTTTGGCCTGATCTTAAACCTTATTTCACCTTGACCGTGACCTTGAGAGAGGGATTTTAATTGTCCTAGCTTGACCCTGACCGCAACCACAACTGTTTATGTTGTCAGGCCTCAGTGAGTAAATGAACTAAACACAGCCATGTGCCACCATGTTTTCCAACATTTGTATCAAGAATTTGCAAGAACTGAAGCAATACATGTATGTTTCTATTTCCATAAGAAACAGTCAGTGCCTTTGCCAGCATGCTAAAAATCCCTTCTATGTTATTACGATATCATTATGGACAAAAGAAGGGGATTGCACAACCACCACGATTAGATTAAATTCACCTTTCTGTGATGAACAGAGAATGGTTATGTGGTGGGAAGTTGATTATCCAGCATGTCAAATGACTTATTCCACAGTTTTACCTCAGTGCTATCACAGACACAGATCAAGAGCATTGTATATCAACATTTCGATTCCACTGCAAGATCTTAGAATGGAAGGCTGTCCATATGATTGATGGTACAAAAAAATTCCATGAGTTATATGGAACCAGGCACATCAGGAGGCGGAGTGGACATATCTGCCCCACCAATTATGGCCCTGTCTCTAAAATAGGTTATTTACTACACTGTGACTCATTTAAGTGGTTAGTACTGTGTAGTCATTAAGTCAGATTACTATGCCCATGCCTAACCAGTAAACAGTTACACTGGAATCTGTTCATAATTTTAGTAAGACTGAGGTTCCTTTAAAAAGTTTTGAAAGTAAGTATAAAACTTCATTAAAATAGAAGACACATCCCCAGAGCTGGGAACTCAACTTGGTGAGAGGTGGCAGGGGCTGAACAGCATAACATGGCTCACACCTGCAAAGTGGTGAAGCATAAAGAGCTGGTAGGGGAGGAGAACATCCATCAAATGAGCGCAAGTACCTCACAGCCCCGTTCTTGAGTGAGGGTACAGTCGAACAATATTGATGGTGCAGACACTTCATCACTTCGACATACTTGGAGCGTAGTCTGACAGCACAGCTCTCTGTCAACTGATCTTTATAATTCCTTTATTCACCCATGGTCACAAACAGTGGGCTGTGAAGAAGGAGGGAACGTTGCCAGTACAAAATTGTCAGTGTCTCATATAAGTTTTCTCAGGAGGGCGGTTGGCATCTAGCTTAATAATGCAATGAGATGATCAGTCGTCCAACTGAGAATCCACCAATGGCATCCTCTGATCAGAGCCAAGAAATGCAATAGGTGATACGTTAAGCATCCGCTTAAAAAATTTGAAATGGCAAAACAGAAAGCGATATGAGCAGGGACGGATCTTAGGGAGGGTTATGGGGGGCAACAGTCCCCCCGGCCCGGTCGACAACTCGCGGACGACCGCGGAAAGATACACTGTTAAATAACTTCTGCGTTTCTAAGAGGGGAACTGGTTGCTGCAAGGTACATCTTACAGTGTGGCTTGTGGACAGTATGTATTGGAGACTAGAATCATGGCAAGAGAAACTATCAATCTCATGTGACTGGAAACCTCACAACCTAATAGGACTGTGTCCTTTTGTTACAGTTTTCATCAGTGTTCCAAAATTATTTATTCTTATCCCAAAAGAAAATGAAATATTATGAAGCATGCAGGTCCATATTTGTCCTTAGGTGGAAAAGTTTGATGACTGGATAACTTGACAGACATGCCTTGTGCCAAGGCTGGGCTATGACAGAGAAGTTGTACATTTCCAGTTTTGTGCACCCTTGCCAGCATTGCTGGAGGGATTTTATCCCTGTTTCCCAGAACTTGGCCATCCAAAAAGTCATTGTTAGCCAATATGACGCCATCAACTGAGGCCATATTGTTCCAGCTATGATCTGTTGCATTTCTTTTTGGGACGAGATGAATGTCAAATTGGGTCAAGTCAGGTGAGGCGGGTGACTGATTCAAGTTCAAGGGTTGTGAACAGTTGTCACCGTAGCCCAAATTTGTCAGGGTTGTACAACTGGGGCCGTGATCATTTCATATTTGTCAGTTTCAGGTGAGGTAAGCTTTGCAGAAATGCTGAAGTGATTCGTTTCCATGTATCAGGTGTACAGAAACAAAGTTTCATCAAAGACTTGCTTTGCAATGCAGCCTGATTAGGATGAATGTTATTGCTGACTACTTGGACTTGTCTTATTGGACACAGAGCTATTACTGACCTTTCTCCACAAATGTCTAACTTGTTAGATATTATCGGCTTAGCCCCAAAAGCAGGCTGAGGAGCATGATGTCATGGAACAAATTTAACACTCAGAGGGGAAAAAATTCCAGTTATTAATTGTTTCCTTATGATAGAAGCGAATATAGTATTTTGATACATTTCTACACCTGGGACCTGCACACCACTGGGAGCAACGGTTTGAACTGACATCTACTGTATATCTAGATATTTCAGTGACAACAATGAAACAAAACAACATGGCACAATCAGATAAAGCAGATAAAGTTGAGCAGCAGTTCAACGGGTCTGAACTCCTAAACACCCCTGATGCGCACCATGGAGTAATCCTACGGTGCTTTGGACAGAGTTGCAATGCATACTCTAAATTGCATGTCTTATCATTTGTCCATTTTTTGTGGTGTTTTACTTGATTCCATACTGAGAAGGCCAATGAAAATGGCATGTTGACACATATCTACCTCACCTCTCAGGAGGGGGAGCAGTCTATCTGAGGGACACAAGCTTCCATGTTTAATGTTCAGCTACCCAAATCATCCAATGTCTATGTCTCGTTGTGCAAAATGGCTCAGTGAGTCCCTGCCTCCCAAGGGACTCACTGAGCAACCTACTGTGTTTCACTTGAGATTAATTAGGAGGATTCCAAACAAATCTACATTGTAAAGATTCTTAGAATGTCCCCATGGATGAATCTAAAAGGAGTGAGTGTGACTGTAATTTCCTTCAGGGACCAACCAGGCATGTCCAGGAGAGAAGTCAAAAGAAACAACTGAGGAAAAAACATACTGCAAAGGGACAAATTAGGTGAAAGACCGATAACTTAATGTGGGGGATAACACACTTTATTTTTACCTCATGAGTCCAAGTGTGGCTCCTGGTGAGCTTTAGCGCCACGCCTAGAGCTGCATTAAGGATAATTGAAAACTGGAGGCAGAGACATTCCAAAGTCAATTTCGAGAAAAACAGGTGTAACTATCAACCTTATTAACCATAATAATAAAGACCAAGAACCAAATTTTTTACTGTGAACTATAAACATCACCCTATCCCTTCCTCACACGCACACACACGCACACACACACAGACCTCAGCTCAGCCAGATTCATTGTACATGTCATACACACTAACAGGATAATGACAGAAATTGACTCCTACAGAAATTGACTCCTACAGTACGTGTGCTTGCAAAGATCAGTCCCTTTTGGAAATTCCTGGACAATGTTAGCATAGAGTGAGCTGAAGATTTGAAGCTTTGAAATGCACTAATGACGCCTGACATATGAGGGAGAATAGCCAGATATTACGTTCAACAAAAACTATAACTCTCCCACTCTGTTAAAAACGTCCTGAATTCATCTTCATATTTTCCTTTTGCTGTGTTTTTTTTCCCTGCCATTTTGAGAGCAAACTTGACACAGATTGTTTACTACTCAAATGATCTATTTTCATCTCACGCACATGCGCATTTGACGTCACTCAAACCGGCTTCCTGGTCAGCATGCCACATAGGGAATGAATGGCAGTGCCAGCGCCGAGCGTTTTTGACGCCTGTCATGTGAATGCCCCTAAAGAGCCGCATGAAACCAGCCAATGAGCCGCATGAGGCTCCGGAGTCGCGGGTTGGCCAGGCCTGCCATAATTGGTGTATGTTGTTATTCACTGGTAAGTCCCTGCTCCGCCTGCTCAGACTGAGGCGACTCATTATTCATCCCGTTTTATTGGCCTGCATACAATGTCTAAGCTGTGCTTAGCTACTAGTCCGGTCTAAAACTCGTTGTTATCATAGATCAGCCATTTTTTCGTCTGTCCACATTTCTGTCTGACACATTTCAGCCACAACCTGCCAGTGTGAACAGCTGGGACACATTTACGATAAACCAGTTCCAGTCTCAGATCAACATCACCTTACAACTCACATGACAATCCATGAAAATAGAGGTTGAGTAGATGGATGCAGCATCTAATTGTTAGCTTTCGTGTGTAATCTGGAAAATTTCGTTTTGATACACAGCACCAATTTTGATGAAAACATCTCATGCACAATTCACCATCTTGCTTTTTTCTTTTTCTATTTTGAGTAGCTGCTCAGTAAGGCCTGTGGGAATGTTTTGGGGATTCGGTCTTCAAGCTTACGTCTCTCTCTCACGTGTCTAAAGTACCACATCACCAACAGCATTTGGCTGTCAGAGGTTGGATTCAAACCCACACCTGCAGGGACAGCTGTGACCTGCATGGAGCATCTCAGACTGCTCAGCCACCTCAAACCATCCTACAAGGCTGCAAACTTTGCTTAAAGATTATCCAGGATGCTGCAAACTCATGCCACAACTACAAATTAATGTTTGTAAAGGGCAGTTATTGGAAATACTGTACATGTTCATTTACAATTAATACATAGAATATTTCCTCTGTAACATCACATTGACAGTCACATTTGGATTCTTGCAAAGGTGTTGCACCTGTCTGCACTACACACAAAATGTGGAGTTGGAAACTTCAGAAGTAAAACAACTAATCCAGCAGGTGAATTATGTGCAGGAATTTCACAGTGAGTTTTGGTGTGCACATGACTGACAAGACTGTGCATATCAAATTAGCAGTTGTGAGAGTTCAGGCTCTGTTCTTGTGTTTCCTCTGCTTCTCCCTGACAGCATGACTGATTAGTAAGGCATTACAGGGAAGACTGGTAACCAAAACAAAGGAGGGGGAGGAAGAAACAGAAACGCAGTACACTCACGCTGTAATCACTCGGTACATGCATCACTCCCACATCTGGAGGCATCTTACCAGGCACTGAATACATATGCGTACTGACAGCAATTGTAGAGGGGAGTTGAGTCCAAAACTAAAGGCTGAAAATGTGTGAGGAGGGTTTTTGTGAGTGTGGTCAGAGCAGATTTAAGTTGTGCTTTCACTGAAAATATGGATGCCACATGCGTGAAGTCGGCTGGTTCATGTCTATGGGTAGATAAGGACACCTGGCTTTATCAGAATAGAAAGAAAACACACTGAAACAGGGCATTGCATGTGGGTGTATGTGTGTGTATGTATGGGTGTGGGTGTGGGTGCATGTGCGTGAGTGTGCGTGTGCATATCTAGCCACCCCTCGAAAGGGACCTCACCCTTGCATTCAGTCATTTTAATGACAAACATATTCTCTGCATTTGGACACATGCACTTGGTCTCCGCCTCTCAGGCACACACACACACGCATGTACGTACGCAAACACTAAAAAATCCTTTCGCACTATGTTGCCTCACAGTTGACAGTGACACACTGCATTGTTTTATTTGGCCCAAATCAAACTCAGATATTTTGAAAGACTTTGATAAACAACCTGCAGCAAAACCAGACAGGATCAGGATGCATTTACAGAGAGTCACAGGAAAACCCTGAAGATCTGACTTCTTGGTTCAAATTAAAGTAAAACTTCTTTTATTAAAAGGATCAAAAAAGGAATTTCTTGTCTTTGTATGCAACCATTGCTTGTGTTAATGGTTGACCTGCCAGGAGAAGGCCTGCAACCTATTTTGGATTTCTTTCCGAAGTTCAAAAAAGCAGGGAGGGGGACTCAAGGCCAAAGAGCACGCAAATCCTTCATGACAACGTCAGAGTAACAACTGATTTTCATCATGGAAAATTGATGTTGCTTTGCAAAGTATCTCCACCCTAATTTTAGAGAGTCTGACTCCACACATCAATTTCTTCGGGGAGGTCATAAACCTCCCTGGTTTTGAGAGAAATCCCTTCACATTTTTGCATCTTATCCATGACCCCTTTAACTCTGCAAAAAAGTTATGCAAATTTAACACACTGGTGATAATCCCAAACTCTGCACCAAAAATATTATTGATCTCTCTCAGCCTCTGTTGGAAAAAACTGGAACTACAGCAAATATCTGCATCTGCACCTCTGTGTTGGAATCTATATCAAATTTGTCATCCCTGTTTGGCCTATTGGGTTATTATGATTGGCATGTTTCAAAGTAATGCTATTGCATTGAGGTTGACAAATTGATTATGAGACTGTGACATGACAAAGATGATCCTTTGTCATTTCAGAGAGAGAGAGAGAGAGAGAGAGAGAGAGAGAGAGCAAGAGCATTTACACACCAAAAACAAAAAATACATATATACATACACACACACACACGCACACAAACACACATACAGGCTCGCTCGCACGCACGCACGCACACACGCACGCACACACACATATCTATCTATCTATCTATCTATCTATCTATCTATCTATCTATCTATACACACACATACAGTATGTGTGTGTGTGTGTGTGTGCGTGTGAGCCTGAATGAATGTGTGTGTGTGTGTGTGTGTGTGTGTATGTGTGTGAGAGTGTGTGTGTGTGTGTATGCATTTTTTTGG
>OMPJ01007205.1:0-12571 GCA_900312935.1 Carapus acus | reverse complement strand
TGTGTGATTGAAGGGCTGAGTTGCTCAGGTGAGTCACACTCAGCTCGGAGTGAGATCAAAACTAGACGGAGGCTCACTTGCGTGCCAGGTATCCTCGGCACACAGCTTGGAAGTAGATGATGATGTCGGTGATCTTCAGGTCTCGCTCCTCCTCCAGGTGGGCCAGGACCCCAGCTCTGAAGAAGATCTTACTCTGGCCGATGCGGAACAAGTTTGTGTCCAGTTCCAGGGCTTGAATCTGCCAAGAAAAGGAGGGATAGCAGATACCTGGTAAAATTAAGGCTGAAGCAAAAGAAAGTGTCTTGACACGAAGGCAGCAAAGGGTTGGAGTAATTGTTTTGTCTTTGCACGCCCGGACTTCCTTTACCATTCTCTCACAGGCCTGCTTGCCGTCCATGAAGCCCTTGGGAATGGCATTCGGGGTGAGGATCTCATACCTGGGCAGAGAGGGTAACAACAACTAATCCATCGTCTCAGTCAAAAAACACAACACCCGATAGGGCCTCCATATCTGCGGATTTACTCTCCTGTCGTGAGTTGGTCGAATTCCTGAAAGTCGCTTGAATACCAAGTGAAAGCTACGTGACTTCACTTAACATTTAACTTAACGCAACGCAACATTTTCAAAATGTCAGCCCCCATTAGAGGAAGTCAGGTAGGAGCGCGGCACCTCTGTCGAAACTCCTGGAAGACGATGCGGTTAGGGAATCCCTGTCTGCAGATACGGATTCCCTCGAGAACACCATTGCATCTAAGTTGGTCCAGAACCAAGTGGGGGTCCAGTTTACCAGCCTGAAAAAGGGGGGAAACACACGGGAGGAGAGGAATGCAGTATAACCATTTGTGTAGATTTCGTGGTTGTGTGTTACGCTGGCGGCTCACCCTCTTCTCATGGTTAGGGATGATGCAGCGCACAAAGTTGGGGTTGGTGTTCCTCAGGGTGGCCATGAGCTTCGAGAGCTGCTCCTTGTACAGCTGGCCCACAGTGCGAAACATGCCCTTTTTGGTCTTATAAGCAGCGCCAAACGCTGTCTCATTCATTCCTGCGACCTGGTCCAGACCAACGATTCGGTCAACTAGCATTGGAGAAAACAAAAGGGAACTTGGGGTCAGTTGTGGGTTTTGTGGGTACAACTTGCAGCTGGTGTGGTATTGTATTGACTCATAAAATGCACTGTGTGGAGTGCAGCATGTGGCCAAATGGGGGAAAAAAAGAGCAAAATGAGATAATTGATGTTGGACCCATATCTGATATCTGGCGCTTCCAATAAAGGTTGTGTGTGTGTGGGTCTGTGGGTGTGTCCGGGTGTGAGGATTTTCCCTTTTTTGTTTCCTCTGTAAGCACAGTGAAAACACACAATTTTGGTGTCAAGATGTCTCACAGCCCATCAGCCGGTCTGATTGTGCTGACCGGGGCAGCTACGTCTCACACAGTTTGTTGTCTTCTTGAGAGGTTCAGAAAACAACAGTTGCTAGGTGTGTTAAGCGTAATAAGCAGTGGCAAGTAAATACAATACAGCACATCTTGTGCGTAACATTATACCATTTGTTGAAAAAGAGAGTAAATTATCAATTCCAAGCCCAGCGACCACCAGGGACCACGGTAAACCTCCAACTGGTTATTCTGAATGACATACAGGGAGTTATCCTATATATCTTCTCATTCCTACACTCCTGTTGGAGAGATCTTGGTGGTCCGGTGGTGTAAAAGATCAAACTCAGCAAGGGCAAGAATGTTTTCACACCCTTCCCCGCGTCCTTCCACTCCAAACCATCGAGGACAGACAAACTACTGTCAAAGGCAAAGTCGACAGAGCTGTTGCTTGTGACTTATCGCTTGGACTTTCTTTAAAGCCAAGAGGTCAGAGCCATTTGAGGCGATGAGGTTTCACTGCTGTCATAAAAATCGCCCTTCGTCATCACAGAGCCGGTGAAGCCAAAGCTCATCGGAACGGGGGTCATTTTACTGCAGAGCAATGCGGCGGCAGCACAATTCACGAGTCAGACCTGCCTTCTGCTCAGCATTTTAGGTTTTGCGCTCTTAACCTGAAACAATTTATTGACAATTTGTACGCCTCTTGTTTCTCTGTGAATTCTTGTATTAAAATATATCAGCAAGGAAAGACTGGGCAGTAGCAACCAGCCTTGGATGTTCCATTTTGGCTGTGACCTTTGACCTAAATTGCCAAAAAACACAATATGCTCCATCTCTGTCAACATTTGAGGACTTGGGATAAGCACAGCAGCAAGTAAGCCATTGTCATTGATGGGAAAGGAAAACAACTTTAGAAAATAAGACAACAACTGAGGATGTCTGGAAGACGGCCATGCAAAGCAGGGGCGTGCACAGCAAAGCCAGGACCGGACTGGGATCTGACAATCCGCCCAGGGGGCAGCCAGAGTTATGATTAGGGGGGGGGCACACATAACAAAGTGTTACTGTCATTCACCTGGAGCCTCATGGAGCCCAGAGACATTGTCATAGAAAGAGGCTCTCTGAAACGTCTGAATGTCTACAGCGAGAGGCACAGACACACAGAGAGACAGGAGGGTGAGACAGAAGAGAGAGAAGAAGAGGGAAAGAATGAGAGAGAGAGAGAGAGATAGAGAGAGAGAGAGAGAGACCCAGGAGACAAACACAAATATCACACCCTCACAAACACACGCATGTATGCTGGCGCTTTCACAGTCAAAGATTAGATGTCTCTATGTTAAAACAAAAAATGGAATGTAGGGTTAATGTCAGGTCAACCGTGCTGGTTATCATAAAGAAAGTGTGGCCAGCTTTAAAGCTCAGGGCGGCCCGACAGAGTTCCAGAGCCTGCAGGCAACTTACAGGCAACCTCAATAAATGTCAGAATAAAATAGAGTATTTAATGAGGGTAATTCATCATTCAAACTGTCCTTGCTCACACGGCGGAGACTTTGCAGCGTGTGTGAGCGCCGGACAGTATGGCAGAGAGAGCGCCAGAGGTTCATCGGAGGATTTGCGTCCTGATTTGGCTGCGTACGATTCGAGATTCAACACGCTCACCGTCTTTCCAGAGCTCGGCGACGAATTTGTCCGTCGACTGGTGCAGCAGCGTAGCCACGTTGTCGTTCAGGGGGTCCATGTTCTTCATGAGCCATTCATCAGCTTTATAGTCCACCTGAGGAAAGACAGGGAGTCCGTCGTGTTAGTACAGCTGCCCCGCTGAACACAGTCTCTTAAAAGAGGCTGACTCATCAGAAGCTGTGCTGGCCATCTCTTCTCTTGAAAGCAACTAATGGTTCCATTATATTGGACATAATTGTGCTTCTCTGACACCACCTCCACTAGATGATACTGTTAACGTGACACGAGATGCAAAATCAGCTGCTGCCTCCCTCCTGAAGCTCATTCCAGGCCCACGACCCGGATTCTACATTATCATAACACCTGATGTTGACTTTTCATTTTGTATGACCCTGTAATGCGGAGGAGCAAAAGATGGAGGATTGTTGTGTTGAGGCAAAACATAACACGATAACCTAGTGATGTGGTGAGAAAGCAGGGCTACGCCAGGTTAGCTCTCCATGTGTGTTCCATCAGAGCGCTGGAGAGGCAGAGCTGCTGTGTTTGTACTATTTTCCTTTTCAATATCACGCTGCCAACCACAATTTATTTGATGAGGTTTAGATTTTCTGTTGGCTCTTTCACTGAGCGCCAGATGCATTTCAATAACTGGCTGACTTTGGATCTGTTTGCCTCGGGTCAGGACTGATGTTCAGGTGCGACCCCTCTCCTCTGCACAAAAATCCTTTGGCTACAGAGAAAGAGCCGGGTACTGAGCCGACGCACGGAGTTCATATCTGTTTCCTTGGAATCGACTGACAGGACTCTCTCTGGAATGTGCCAGACCACCGCACAAAGGTGAATATCGAGAAGAAAAAAAATTCCATTATGTAACCACCAGGCAGCAGAGTCAATATCACACCAATGTGATCCAGATGTGGGTTTCCTCCTGCAGCGGTTAGACAAGTGGGCTTTTGTTTGGAGGCAATGACCTACTTAAAATATGCCCTCATGGGAGCAAAGCCCACTGCTGCAAGACACTTGCCAGAAACGGTTGTTGCGTAAGGAAAAGGGGGTTAAATTCACACATTAGAGGAACGTGAAGAGTGATGATGATTTTTGGTACTGAACATGGGAATATGTCATGAGGACACAACCGAGACTGCTAATTAAAGCAGTAACCAAACATGTACTTTACATTAAGTCAGTAAAATAACCCTTTCACCGACAACGTGCATGCAGGCTTTTAGTGGAGGATCATGCAAAGCAAATTTACACACACGCTCTTCCTTCCCCCTCTGTCTTACACACTTTTCTTATTGGTTGAGTGAGAGCGGGGAATGCTGCTTGAGGAAAGTGATGAACAACAGAGGGGCTACAATTTCCGAGCACCTATTTCTGGACCACATCTGGACCAAAACCTTCCTGCTGCCACATCAGCAAGCTCCATTCCAGCAGAGGCAGCCGGGTCCCGATGATATAGAAGCGATTGGAACAAGAAAACATTCCCTCGTTTGCCTTATTACTGAAGTTGTGCCAGGAATGGGGCTGTTTGGGTCCAGATTCTGTGACGGGTGGGTTGGTTTGAGTTAAGATTCTTCCTCTCTAGCAGTCAAGGTCTGTTGAGGTAGTATGATGTATGCAAGCTGTATCATGTGCAGCTTTGGCGTGTACATTTGTCAGGACGGGATCATCTTTCCGCAGTTCCTCCGAACATTTCAACTCTGACAGTGATAGGATGAGTAAATTGATGATCTGACTGAGCAAGATCTGAGTATTACTCCTAATATCTCACAACATATCTTAGCTGACAGAACGTTTGGAGAGCTCAGCAAACCAAAATCCTCAGAAAATGCGACGGAGGCTGCCAAAGCAAACATGCATTCAATCAAAAAACACTGCTAGTAAGTTGAACGAAAGACAAAGCTTGACAATGAGGAGAATTTAGAAAGCCTGTGGTGGGAGAAAAGATGGTGGCTTATAAATGCTAAAAGTGAAGCCTGATATGATGTTGGCCGATGGATCAGGAGTGTCAGAGTCTATCTCCGGCTCGGGATGAACCTTCTGTACATACCCTCCCTGCATAGTGGATGATGCAGAAGTCAGCTTTGTCCTTGAGCTGTCGTGGTTTCTGAAACTTGCTGTGTGTGCCCTGCTCCTGAAGCACCTTGTCCACAAAGGTCTTGTCTGTGGCTTTGGGGAACCAGCATTCCTCATCCAGCAGAGCCAAGATACCAGGTGGGTTGTTCTGCAACCACAGTTATAGGCACAGTCACCTCCAAATATTCTCACACCGTCACTCAATCATCCACAGGGGAGCGGGAGCTATCTAACCGGCCTCTCGATGAGGTCGATGCAGGGCTGCAGGTCCAGGCCGAAGTCGATAAAGCTCCACTCAATGCCCTCCCTCTGGTACTCCTCCTGCTCCAGGATGAACATGGTGTGGTTGAAGAGCTGCTGCAGTTTCTCGTTGGTGTAGTTGATGCACAGCTGCTCGAAGGAGTTCAGCTGAAAAAGAAAATAAAATCAGCGGGGGGAAGTCTGCACATTACAAGGTTAGATTGTTTGAATCAAATTTGAATTTTTGAAGTTGCTGGGCCGATTACCTGAAATATCTCAAAGCCAGCTATATCTAGGATCCCGATGAAGGAGGCCCCCTGACGTTTAGTCCTGTCAAGAGCCTTGTTGATACGGTGAACAAGCCAGCGGAACAGCCGCTCATAGGTTGCTTTAGCGAGAGCTTCAACAGCAAAGTCAGCCTGACGAAAACAGCATCAGACATATAATAGTGTAAAAATACTCTGAGTGCATCTCAAGGTATCAAACCTGCACACAAACATACGCAAAATGGTCACGTAAATAGATCTGACCTGCTCTTTGGTCTGGGCTTTCTGGACGTAGTCACGGCCCACTTTGATCCTGGGTGTGAGAATGGCTCGAGTGAACTCCATCACATTCATTCCGAGCAGGTGACACAGCTTCTGTGCCGCTGGGGGGCCAGAGAAACAGGGATAGGAAGATGTGAGATGTAAGACAAGATCAAAAAAATAAATCGCGTTTCACACAGTATCCCTACATGAACATACATGACACATACAGTACATACATACAAACAAACATCTCCACCTTACTTTCATTACACAATGTAAATTGCCGTGATGAAAATAAAAGATTCCTGATTCCTGACATTTACAGTACCACCACAAAGAATAACTGGAACTTCCTGTTTCACTTCTTTACACTCATGAAATGATATACACGGCAGCATTCCATTTTGAAATTACTAGCCTCACATTATCCTCATATGGTTTACATTTGCTTCATGTTCTATTTCACGGCATTAAAAATGAGCGTTCTTCCTGTCGGCTCTTGGCTGTAAATGGAATTAAAAACACCCTGACGTCAAATCCATAGATAATTATGAAACATCCTCAATGGTTGAGGGTTCTACTCCTGGATACACACACAAATCTAAACATTTGAAATAACTTCAGCCTCGGCGGGACTATATGGCACCACTTTATGTTTTATGGGTCCTGAAACCACAGAGGCTGACCATTTTGCCAGAAAAGGACGTGTGATTACAGCAAAATGTTGCAGATCCAGCATGATTCCAAAATAGGTGAAGGCTTTTTTGAGTTCTCACAGGAAAAAATGTGATGGATCTTGGCTGAGAGAGACAAACACAGAGTATGTGACAGCACCATCGTAACTGCAAACACACTGCGGGCCGTGAGACTGATCGCAGCCTTTCAAAGATTCCAAGAGCGAGGCGTCCACACAGCAGCCTCAATTTGGCTGTCGAGAATGAGCTTGGCCGAGCCTACATACAATTATGAGAAAACGACTCTTGGGAGGGTGGAGGATGTTCTCAGTAACACAAGAGCCTCAATCCCCGTGATCTGTGATCATTTAGTGTCAGTCACCGGCAGATCATTGTCGTATGGAGCACGCATAGAGGGCTGAGCGTGGGAGGAACTCCTTCACTTTATATCCGTCTACATCCATCTGTAATTATCTGCAAATTGTTGATGTCCTTGCTGTACCTGATGCACATATATTTAGCTGGTGCTATATTGTCACTGGTGGGAAAACGTAAGCGTCTGCATGTGTGAGAGTTAATTGTGTGTACCTGTGTTCTCCGGCATGGAGGCCTGATCGGTGTTCCTCTCTTTCTTAAAGACTATGTTTCCAAACTGGAGCACGGCGGAGACCACTTTCAACATGCCTGGAAGGATCAGCAAAAGGCTTTGTAAGGGGGTGGGGGAAAGAATCGCGTAGTAGGACAGATGTGTCACTTTTGCTCACAAACAATCTCGTCGTGAGTGAAGCTCATGATGTGCATGGCCTCCATGGTCTCCTGGAAATTGTCTTTGTCCTGCTGGCCAGGAATGGGAAGGTTCCCGTTGGACAGGAAGCGGTAATTGTTAAAACCTTCCAGAAGCAGGTCAGCTAGCGAGACAACGGGGACAAAGAATGTGAAAAAACGACTGTGGATTTGGGACAATAACATTCAAGAACCTCAGGGGAATACACTCACTGCGAAGATGCTCTCCAGCTCCAGCCAGTAGCCGATAAAAAATGTGAAAGGTCCTCTCATCTTTGGCCTGTCTGATGGCCCTCGACTTCTCGAGGAGGTCTGTGAACTGGAGTCAAGGACTGATATGGCAAGTACAACACATACAACAGTGACATCTACAGTCACTGGGATATGACAAAAATCAGACAAATTCATGACTGTGGAAGTGATGAAGTCCCCAGTTCATTAGACTTAACATGTCTCCCTCTGCCGCTGCGGCCACTCTAGTTTAAGAGGATACATGTTTCGATATTGGCCCCAACGATGTAGCCTGTGACATCAAAGTTGATTCTGATGAATTTCCCCTACAGACACAACAGGAAGAGAAATTCAAAGATGGAGTGAAGTGCGGCTAACTGGCAAGGAAAAAGGCGCTATGACAGTAACATAACATTTCACAGATATGTGTGTGTGCGCCTGTGTTTGAAGTGATCCCTGCGTCCGCTCTCATCAATCAGTCCCCACTCACTCCAGGCGCTGAACTTGATTAAACAACCCTCGTGTGGATCGTTGCACACAGACGTGCAGCGGAGAAAAAAAGCTCTATATTAGGCGAAGGCAGGTTACAGGTCAGGAAGAATCTCGGGAACGTCTGTGGTTTTCCTGACAGCCTCTCTGTGTTGGGGTGTGTGCGTGTATGTGAATGAACTCCCTTTGTTGAACTTGGCTCTGTGGTCAGCTTATTCACACAAACAGCAGAGCAAATGAAAAGGCTGGAGAGGGGATTGTTGTGATTCCACTAAGTCATCACTTAGTTTAATGCTCTCGTAAATCCATTCCACATAAAGCATGTAAATGATATTGAAATGAGCACGAGCAGCATTGTGTGGTTATGGATGGATTCACTCCTCCCTGGAAAGGATCCTCAAGCAGACAATGGAAGTGAAGTATCTCCTCATACTGTCTGTATCTTCTTACCTTTGCCTGTTTGCCCTAACATGTCCATTCAATAACAATTCCCTCAGTTATGTCTGAGTGTGTAAGTGAGTGCCTCTGAGACTAATACAACAAGCTAACATGTTTGTGTTGTAATGTGTTTGTCCAGCCATAGATCTGAAATACATCTGAATCAGTCTGGTACACAAATTAAAGCTGCATTTTTTGCAGCGGGTGGTGCTACTTGCTTGCTAAGCAGCCAGACGCAAACACATTGATCTGAAAAATTGCCTACATTGATTTTTTTGGGTGGTGTTATGACAGGTTAAAAACAAATGTTTGACCTGAGAGCAATTTGTTCCCTCTAAGTGGTTTCTTGTGTAAATGTGCAGCTAAAAGTATCTCTATAGACTAAATACAGCACAGGGGAGACACACTGACTCTAACTCCGCCATACTATCTCCTCTTATTTGGACTGGGTGTCAAACTCTATTGTCACCGAGGGCCACCTCAACATAGCAGTGGCCCTCAAGGGGCCACCGTTAAGGCGCTCTAATGTAATTTAATGTAAAATGTAAGGATTTATTTAAAAATATCTAATATCAACAATTATTTTTACTTATTAAACTAACAAACATCCCACTAGCGTAGATCTAAAAGTATGTCAGATCTTCACCATTATTGTATCGCAGATCCTTGTATCAGGAAAAGAAACCTGATTTAATCAACACTCATCAGTTGATAATGAATGAATGAATGAATCAATCAATGAATCAATCAATCAATGAATCAATCAGTCAATGAATGAATGAATCAATCAATGAATGAATGAATCAATGACTCAATCAATCAATCAATCAATCAATCAATCAACAAGTCAACAACCTGGTTCCCCCACTTGGCTGCATTGGTGTTTCTTGACAAACTGACATTTTAAAAAATGCACAGCTGCGTCAGTTTACCAGAAACATGATCCAGGTGCATTTTGGGGGATGTAGTTTGTGGGTCAATGCGTGTTTAAATGAAGGAGAAAAAGTCACTCAAGCGGTCGGGGGCCACATAAAATGATGCAGCGGGCCGCATCAGGCCCCCGGGCCTTGAGTTTGACACCTGTGCTCTAGTTCAATGAGAGTTCATGTGCAGTGTAAAATGTACTCATGTTGAATCCAGCGGCCAGTCTCAACAAACTTAGTTTTTAAGGTTTGAGACTATCTTAAGTTGAGATTACTTTCTTATGTATCGTGTATTATGTTTCTGAGACCAGCAAACAAACATTTGATCTGCAGTTTGAACTCACAAAGCGAGAGGAGTTGTCATTTTTCACTGTCTTGGCATTGCCGAAAGACTCCAGGATTGGGTTGGCTTGCAGGAGCTGGCGTTCCAGTTCGCCCTGTGGAGGAGGAGAGATGTCAGGGGCCGACCCGCTGACAGACATCAGCACAGATGCTAAGCAACAATGAGGAGTTTCTTTCTGTCGCATCGTAATACACAATCTGGCAACACAACCTCAACTCTGTATCGCCGCAGATAAAGAGATATTTGGCAAATACAACTGCTGATGGACGGCAATGCGTTGCGCTCCTGTTGGCTGCAGCATGATGTGATTTTTGCCGGGGGGACTCGAGATGCTTATGGAGCCAAGGCAAGCTAACACCTCGATAGGACTTTGATGGGCGTGATTGAGCATATGCCTGTATCAGATGGAATATCTGGGTCAAGGAGTGAGGGCCTCCCCCTGACCAACGCATTCCTATGTCTGTGCACATACTTTATATATATTCGGCAAACTACACACCATCACAGTGAAGGTGGCTCCCATCCAAATCTGAAAAGTGAAGTTAATGTGTGGTTGGGACATTCCCGTGGGCTACCAAAACCTCCAACCTCCAACCACACTCTCCTGCACACAGGCAGGTTAACACAGAGCCCGGCTCACTGTGACTCCGTCTGCAACATGATGACCATCACCGAGTAAGCGATCGATCTGATCGCAGCGCTCATCTCAGCCACAATGATCACACTGCTTGGCTAAAGTCTGTCTGGTAAATGCATGTTACTACCTGGGCTTCTTCCCCAAAGTGTTGTCTTATGCTCTATTATCCCGTAGCTGGCAAGTAGAACACCACCAGTGATGATGGACCTGCGAACATCTGGGTCCTGCTCCTACTACTGCTGTGCATCCCTACACCTGTGTCTGTCTCTCTCTGCCTCTCTACCTCTCTCTCCCCTCTCTCCCCTTCCCTCTCTCTCCCAACCCGAGCGGTCAGGGCAGTTGACCGCCCACCTGTAGCCTGAGGAGCACTACCTGCTCCATCCTGTAAAGCGCCTTGAGATAACTCCTGTTATGATTTGGCGCTATACAAATTAAATTGTATTGTATTGTATTGTAAAGGAGAGACTAAATAATCAAAAAAACATAAACAGCATTAATCAGTGGTGTTGATAATTGTGGCTGCTCTGGTGCCTTTCAAACTTGGCAGGCTGTCGATTTAATCCAACATTACTCAACACAAATATCAATGTGCTCATTTAAATGCAGTGAAGAGTTTTTTGGAGGAACTCTGCTCATCATTTATTCTAAAAGCTCGACAGAAACCCAGGTCACCCAACAGGGGAAGGGAGTAATACACACAGCCAAAGTGTAAACACACACTCCCATGTGTCCTTCCTCAAAAGCACATAGATCTGATTTTCTTTCTTTTAGTTCCAGCTCTTTTGCAATTAAACCCCCCCGCAGAGATCCTCAAACTCCTCTCTTGCACATCATCCATCACTACATAGTATCATCTGATATGGACACAGACACTTAATCAGTTGCGATGTTGGCCCAGTGGCAAGAGAGAACAAATACACACTACTGAGGCGATATATTGAAAGTACTCATGCATAAGACGGGGACAGAGGCGAAGATAAGGACAGCTGAGCACGGTTTGTAAACAGGCACACACCGCACACATAAGGCACTCCAGGTGAGCCTGCAGCATCCACGCGCCTACCGAGTTCAAGGCATGGTTAGACATTGAACCGGCTGAGGACACAGTTGTTTTGCGTTCGGGTCAGTCCAGCCCAAACTTTGCTGTGGGCCAAGCTAAGAGGATTTCAGGGAAAACAGAAACGACTGCCGAGCACCGAGCAGCAGTGATGAAAAACATGCATGAATGATCATCTTATGTGGTTAATTTTATTGCACAGCACACTGAGCAGCGTAGTGTCATCCAATAATTCATCTATATTAACTGCTACATCAGCTATGATGCATATATCACAAATGAGCGGGATAGTTTGCAGGTTGTGTTTTGTGTGGCAGTGGTCCATGATATGACAGTATCCTCTGTGTAAAAAGGAAGTGGCGGCGATCTGGCAAATACCAGGGCCTCACAGGATCACTACAGGCACTTCTGTGAATGTCTTTAATAAAATACATGATCCACTGGCTCGCAACAGACTGCGGTGTGTGTGCGTTTCTGACTGAACAAATGTGCCTGCCTCTAACAAATCTGTGCCTGCTGGTCTCTGGGGCAGATTCACCAGCCTGTAAAGAGAGATGCGAGTGGACGGGGACAGCGAGAGAATTGAGACATGCAAGATGGGCATGCACAACACACACAAGCTTAGTCAAGACACACGAGAGATACACTTGCCTGTAGCTTGAATGCTTTGGGGGATTCGGGCTGTTTGTTATGGATAAACACATGTTAGCATTAAAAAGGCACAAGCCAAATTGGGTTACAGACTGCAAAACAGCAGTTAAGCACCTGAGAGGGGCACTGAGCAGTGTTATTGCTGCGTCAATGTTGCTGAAGAGAAGGGAGGAGAAGAGAAGAGAAGAGAAGAGAAGAGAAGAGAAGAGAAGAGAAGAGAAGAGAAGAGAAGAGAAGAGAAGAGAAGAGACGAGAAGAGAAGAGGAGAGGAGAAGAGGAGAGGAGAGGAGAAGAGAAGAGAAGAGAAGAGAAGAGAAGAGAAGAGAGGAGAAGAGAGGAGAGAGAGGAGAGGAGAGGAGAGGAGAGGAGAGGAGAGAAGAGAAGAGGAGAGAAGAGGAGAGGAGAGGAGAAGAGAAGAGAGGAGAGAAGAGGACTAAAGAA
>OMPJ01007204.1:37987-71406 GCA_900312935.1 Carapus acus | reverse complement strand
TTATGCATAAGGCCTCAGATGAAAAAAGGGGGCGGGGGAGAAGGGGGTGAGTATCGTCTTTAAGGATTATTTATTCATGGACTTTTAAGCTTTTAATGAGGACAAATGAAGCCGTTTTCCACAGCGTCAGTATGTGTGCTCACCAGAAGAGAGAAAAAAAACTAAAATAACAGCAATAAATACCAACATCGCCAAAACTGCCTCAGTGATGAAACCAGAGCTTATTCGGTCGTTTTCAGGCATTCACACTCAAGACTGATTGCGATTGCAGACAGAAAGTTCCACACTTTGCGTGACCCCTTGACCTGTTGGACCGCAGGTTCCCCATGTCTGAGTCCATTTTTCATTCCTGCCTCTATTTATTCTGCCTCAGATTGTACCTCCAAACTTTAGGGCGTATGGGTGGTGAAGTAAGTTCCGTCGCAGCATCTGGAATTCCATTGTGCGTTACTCATCAGTGTACATACCCTGAATATTATAATTACACGCCTTCAATTCAAACTTTACTTCTTGTCAAAAAGAATCTAATAAATTCTTGCATGGAGATTTTACAGACATCCTCCTCCTCCTCCTAACTTCATGTCTCTCGCCTTCTTACGCTTTCCCGCCGTTCAGATCATTTTCACAAGGTTTCATTTCAACAGTGGCGAAAAATAATATATAAGAAAGGGGAGGGGGGGTAAAAAAAAAGGATGAATCCCTTTGCTGGAAATACTTAAGATTTCTATTTAAATTTTCATGAAATCTTTGAGAACATTGAGGAGCAATTTCACATTTGCACTGACATCTAATTTCTCAAGTCGAGTCTGAAAGCACAAATTGCCAACGATTCCCTGTGTGCCCAATTATCCTGCATCAATTTCCTTGACCCTGTGGAATGCTGGGTAAATTAATCATAACACTTCTTTTTTGGGACTCGCGGTGAAATACATATGCACACGTTTGATAAACTAATCAGACGTGGTCGGTTGTACTCTCTTGCAGAGTCACACAGGCAGGCACACAAAGACACGCACACACACACAAAGTGATCCGGACCAGAGAAGCAGGAATCAAGAGTGGAGTGTGTGTCACAGGGAATTGCCGAAGAGATTGAAAACCGATCATGTGCGTGTGTGTGTGGGGGTGCGTGCATGCATGCATGTGTGTGTGTGTCACACACAATTCACACCATGTAATTCATACTATGTGTATTTGTCAGACAGGCATCTTTACAAATTTGTCAGAGGACAAATGTGTAAGGATGCCTGCAGCGTCCAGGTGTTCCAGCTGCGTTTATTTGTGATGAACTGCATCAATTATTCAAAATTATATCCACGTCACGTGCTGGCATGGTGTATTTTGAAATGTTATTAACCACGTTAATTCCTGAATACACCGGTAGAGATGTGAAATGTATCAGAGGGAACCGCCAAGATCTTATTCATGACCAATATCATCAATATCTTTCTCACATCGATCGAGCTGGTTAACATTTATCGGGCTTAAGCAGTGAATCATCTCCAATCATCGGTGCTGTAACACCTGATTTAGCTCCTTTACTCACCTGTTGATCCCGGCGTGGCGGTGGACTTTGGGACGTTTCTGGACCAACAGTGCCCTCTGCTGGTGAAAGGGGGACACATCAGGTTTACCGCGCACATTTAGGCAACGTGGTGGTTAATCACAGGACTGAGGGCGCTCACCTCAGCAAGGTCATCTCAGGGTGAAAGCCACTATGCGAGAAAAGTCCGTGCAGTTATCAACTCGAATTATCAACTTCAGGGCCTGGACAGGGGTATGAAGTCTCGAAGATGTGGTCAACCACGTGAGGTTTGGACTAGAGCCAGTGTGAGTACAGCAAAAGGGACTTCATTGCAAATATGTTTAAACAATTATCAATATTAAGAAGAGCCCACCTGTCCTAATCAGGCATGTGTTAAGATACCAGCAATGAAAATGACAAAGCAAAAAACCTCAGTTTTGTGATGTGTTAAGATGTGTTTCCCCCCCACAGCAGTTGTGTTTTCTCTAAGTTTTCAAAAATGTGTTCCTGATCATTCCAACTTTTGCCAAATATTCTAAATTTCATTTTGAATCTTCTCGCCCCTGCCGTTTGATTTAAGTTCTTTTCTTCTCGTCTTTACATGGATGTCACTTCTTCTATTTGAGGTTATATTACATTCAAACTGTGCGATAGAAAATTCATAAAACAAACGCTGGCAATGTCCACATCCGATTGAAAACAATAAAATGATGACTAGATTATCAGTTGATGTTGCAGTATGAGGTCTGAACTGAACATCCACACACACACCCCCACCCCCCATTGCCTCCAACAAAGCAGATGGAGACATTCATACGTGAACGAAACTCGGCATTATAGTGCAAAACATTGAAGACAACCTTTATTGTTCACAGTTAAACACAAGCCACTTCTTTAAGAACTTTCAGTAACACCATTGTGTCCCATATTCCTGGGTCTCCCTGACTCCGCCTTCATTTTTGTGCTGATTGTACCTTCTGGCCATTTGCTGTTGTCACTATGGTTGGCATTTAACAGGGACTGTTGAACATGCTGTGAGTTAGCAAGGCAGTAGGAAATGAGAGCAGAAATTCCTTGTGGACAACAGGATTGTTAATGCTGTTACAAAATGGAGGTCGCATCTGACCAACAGCGGGCGTCCTTACGGAGATGAGCAGCCTCCAAAAACCACCAAGGTTTCCTCACACTTAGTAAATGTCAGCTGGAGGAGTCACAAAAACCTGCCCTAAATTTGGAGTGAGGATATGCATTTCTAGCTGGGAGTGTGTTAATTGGTTAAATAAAGGAGAATAAAATAAAGAAAGGTGCAGCAGAATGCAGGTAGGATAAAAATGTATAAAATTTCGCTAATCTGCCCAAATTTCACTGACTGTCTTTGTTGTTGAAAAAGGGGGAACCAACGTTATTGAAGTCACCGTGCTTATCTCTCTATGGGACAACAACCAAAACCAAGTTTGAATCGGAAACGCCACTTGGTTTTCGCTCACCAATCCATCAGTCTCCACCATGCCCGTAACAATCCAAACATACTTGAGTGACACACACAAGCTCCTTCATCACATATCTTCCCACCAGCTGTCAACCCAAAAGTGTGCTTTTTTTTTATATATATATATATCTCGGCTGATCACCCCATGTCCTTGCTAGATCACTTTCTTCGTCCAACTTTCGAAAAACCCAGTTCAACCTTTATAAATTGCTGCATCACAGGCAACTTCTATCTGTAGGAATGCGTGGTAAAGCCAGGGGAAACACCCTCAACTCATGTTTAGGCCATGCGTCATGTTAAAGAGACTACCTGACCTGTTGTGTCACCTCAAATGAAATTCTTCCCAGGAATGGATGAACAAACACGGTAACGCGATGGAGAATCCTGTTGTCCACGCAAAGGAATGGAACAAGTAACACTGAGTTGCAAAGAGCTCCCGACACCGACTCCTGTGATTTTGCGCCCTGCCCCTCGACACTGTCCCGAGCCTCCGTCCCGGCTCAGTCCGTCGTTTCTAGCTGTGCTCGCGGTGTGTTTCGTTGTAGTCCATAATTTTGAGCTGTGGCTGCTGATGTCGGGGTCTCAACGGCCCGCTGTGCGCCCTCCCTCCCCCGGACCCAGCCGCAGCCTTCCTGCGGGGGCTTTCCTGGCAGGAGGTCCGCTGCTTGGATTCGGCCTGTGGCCCTTTGGTGGGGCTAGCGTGCGGGCTCCCCTTGGCGGCAGGGGACCCGGCAGGCGTTGGAGTCAGGGCAGGAGAGGGTGCGGGGATAACGGAGGTGGTTTGTCCTGGACCTGGCGCTTCCAGGCACGAGTCAGTCTTCAGCACGTGGGCGAGGCCGGCAAGACGCGGCGGCTCCTCGTCACACTGGCTCTCGCTTTTGTTGCGGAAAAGCTCCCGCGCCCTCATACCCAGAAAGCTCTTGGCGCTGGGATAAGAGCCGACTGTGAGGGGTGTGTCAGAGGGGGGCAAGGGAGCCAGCGAGTTACCGTGAGGACAAGAGGGCTCTACGAGCAGGGGTGGGGCAAGGTCCTGGTTGCCATTCAGAGACTTGGTTGCCTTTGGTTGCCCTGGTGATAAAGTGCTGCCGTTGCCTTGCGGGGACTCATGTGGCGGCCTGTGGTCAGCCCCCTCGCTCATGTGAGATTTGATTGGTCCATCTGATGCTGCGATGCTGCAGTTGAGGAAACATCGAACCTCACGTCATACAAGTGCAGATGAGCCGCAATTTCTTTGACTTTACAGTGGATAGCCATAAATGATGAAATAAAGAGGAACATTTTGTATGCGTTTGTGTGTGTGTGTGTGTTTCACCTTGGGCTAGTGGCAGAGTGCGGATCAGCTCTGCCTCCTGGTGGTGATCTTGCAGTGGTGCTGGCAGGAGCCTCCATCTCCACTCTGCTGTACAGCTGCAGGAGTTCAGCCTGGAGGAGCTGGGTGACTTGGCACTGGGCATGATATCTGCTCTCTGAGGCCTGCAGCTCGGCCCTGCGGAGAAGGAAAAGTAGAGGAAAAGAATTGCCGTGAATCAAGTTGGTGCATCCAATTTTACTTGGCATCTGCAAGAAAGGACTGAAAGGACGAGGTTCACAGTTCAGTTGATCGTATTGATGTTAAGGTGCAGGAAAATTTGTCAGTATCCTACACAGAATAAATGAGTTGAAATGAAGACTAATTCAAATTTCAAGGCCCAATTTCGATGCTGAACTTTGTATACAACATGCTGAACTTAAGGTTTACATTATAGGGGACACATTAGCAAGATAAATACTTGTTGAGATGGGTTTATAGTTTAAGGGTAGGCAAACAGAATCGAGTTGTTATGTGTGCTTGTTTGTAGGTCACTCACTTGGCCTGACACTTGACGTCCTCCAGGAACTTCTTCTGTTCTGCTATGAGGTGCTCTTTCTTGGAGAGGTGTGTTTCCAGTTCGCCCACCCTCTGCTGAGCCGCCTCCAGCTTCTGGCCCTGCACCAGCAGGCTCTGCCTCAGCACCTCCACCTCCTTCCCATAGGAGGCCCGCAGCATCTGGATCTCCTGCATAAGGTATACATGAGCCAATAACAGCGATAAGAATGCTGTGAAAAATTTGACAGTGCCTTAAAATGTGCAGTTAAAATATTAATATAGTGTCAATCATAGACATCAGTGACTTTGTAGGTGGTCAGTGCACCAAAAGACATTGTAAATGGATGACAATCTGATATTCGATTGACATGTTTTGAGTTTGACTTTGCAATCTAAGTCAACTGAATGCATATCCTTAGATTCATCTGTTAAAGTCAGAGCTGTAGTACCCTACGACAGACAAGCAAATAAAGGGGAACAGCGAAGTGAGCGCTCTGATAAACGGCATGCCTGCTAAGTGCCTGCTCAGGTATGCAGGCGTGACGGAGCGACACATGAAAGATTTAATCAGCTTTGTGGAGACTTCCAGCTCGATGCCAACAAACCCAATTAGTGTCCCTTTTTTCACCTCAGCGTGTCTTCTCCACAGCGCTCAGCATCCATCAACACGCACGTACGCACAGCCACGCTTCCTCCCCCACCCGTACCTTGGCGTTATCGGGGCCGGCGTGGCGCAGCTCCTGCATGGACAGCTTATGGGCCTCCCCAAGGAGCAGCAGCTGCTTGTTCAGGAAGCTCATCTGCTGCTGGGTGCTCTCGCTGTTGCTCAGCTGAAGGACGCGCGAGACAAACAATGACAAAAAGAGGGCAAAACAGCAATTATGCCACGGATCCTGCTCTGTCCAAAAACGCCGGAAGAGACATCAGCACACACCCCACCCCATCAACATAATTAGAGCTGAATGCAAACATTGGCTTTTTGACTGCAGAGAAGTTATGCTTAGGGGATAATGAATTATATGAAGTTAGGTAAAAATCAAGGTCATTACCTAGGCACAAAGCAGCAAACACTATGTTTATTCACTTTGGAAAAATTATTGAGATATTCTAACACTCAATATCAAAAGGTGTGTGGGCAATGGAAATACAGGAGTACAAAGCACCATCACAACAACAGAGCAGAGGATCAGGAGCCAAATTAGTTACTCTAACAAAGGCATTGCAAAATCAATCCTCCTCAGATAGTTCGGGTCGGACGTTACCATTTTTGAAGAATGGATTTGTATTCAAAAATGTATTGCTTTGTGTGGAGAAATGTGAGATAGCGATAAATGTGGAGATTGAACTTCCATCAACCACATGAGTGCAATTCTACAAACAAAAAATGAAATATATCCAAAATGTAACAACTGAAAAGCTGACTGTATGTGATCTTCTGCTTCAACTGCTTTACTCTAGTCCTTCCTTGCAGAAAGTTTTCCACTGAACCATCTCTAAACCATCTAAGGCTGACAATCACCAAGACCCCCTGTGCTACTGACCCTAAAAATAGAGCGACCAAGGCCACATTGCCATGGTAACTGACTCCAGGGACAAGGTCGAGGTGGGATATTGCAGCAGCTCACACACTCATCTGACTGCCTTCCCACTCACGGAAATATTACAAATGAACTCCATTAGGCGTTCAGTCAGCAGGTGTGGAAACACTTTGGCACCTCAGGTTCACTAAAACATGTACAAACATGGAATTACAGGTTCCATGCACAAAAACTGTAAACATACCTTCCACCTAGGGCTGGGCAAAAAATCGATTTAATCGATTTATCGAATTTGTAGCTAAAAACGATTTTTATTCTGCAAATTCGAGTATTTCGACATTTTTCGCGTTCCGTTTCTTTGTGGGTTTCCTTAGCGCAATGTGAGTCCGCCCCCTCCCACGCGCAACACAATTACGAACAACATGGCAGCTGCAGCATGTAAACAAGAGCTACTTCCAAAGAAAGGCACAACTAATTCAATCACTTGGAATTGGTTCGGTTTTGATGCATCAGACGAGCAACAGACGAAGCCTCGCTGTAAAATATGTTAAAAGGCTATTGCTTCCGGAAGCAGCAGTACAACTTATCTGTTCCAGCACCTGAAGAATAAACATTCCGGAGAATGGGAGAAGTGTAACCAGCTACGAAACGAAGACGGCAGCTCTAGCACACCGGCTAAAATGCAGATGACTCTTCCTGAGAGCTTTATAAACTGTGTGCCTTATGATAAGAATGGAGCGCGTTGGAGAGCGATTACAGAGGCCATCACGTCTTACATTGAGACAGACATAGTGCCAGTTTATTCTGTTGAAAAGCGAGGCTTTAATCACTCGTTGAAAGTTTTAGATGCAAGGTTCGTTGTGCCCAGTCGCGAGTATATTCGCCAACGTAGCGCTGCCTCACCTGTACACTGCCACTCGGCAAAAGATCCGCGCTGAGCCATCTGTTCCTAATCGGATCATTTCAGGTACTCTGAAGTTGCTGTTGCACTATTGAAAACTTAGACCTGGGTAAAAGCTTGAAATTGTTTAATGACAGAGCCTCATTTAATTCTTATTTTTGAATTGTTTATATGCATTTTTACTCTGAGGACAACCACAGCAATAAAGTTGCACTTTGACAATATGTCAAATGTCTACAGTTGTTTTTAAGTGCATTGAAAAAAAATCGAAAATCGAATTTTTCTTTAAAAAATCTGAGATTTTTTTTTAAGGCCAAATCACCCAGCCCCACTTCCACCTTAAGTTTGGGACTCAAAATGCCTCTGTGTGAAACACAGGCAACAAGGCTAGATGGCTAGACGATAGATGTAGCAAGCTTGGAGCGCTCATGATCCAGAGCACAGCACATCTTACGTATAATATTGTGGAGGCAGTGTGATTGTGTGGGCATGGCTTCATATAGCAGTGGGTCACTGGCCAACGCACTCCAGGAGTATTTAAAAGGCAGAAAAGTGGAATGTTCTTCCAGAGCAGAGTCAGCCATCCTATCTCAAAGTGATAAGAGCGTGCTATTCACTTGCTGCAGACAAAGCGTGCAGAAGAATGGCCCAGAAATAATCAGCAACTGAAGACAGCGAAAGATAACCTCTGCACTTAATGTCCATTTTGACAATGTATCTTAAATATGTTAACTACAGCGGTTGAAGTAACAAGACTTGGTTCAGTGTCCAAATATACTAACGCATCTGACTGTAAATACTTTCAGTTCTTTCGCTATTATTTTCATGCAACATCTACGGTTTTTATGTACCTTGATGGTCATCTGGTTGATGAGATGGCCAGTGTGACAAACTTTGTTATTTGCCCTCTGCAGCTCAGCCTCCAGCTCATCCATCCTTTTCTGGCACTCCTGCAGCTTACTCTGGATAGGAAGAACAGGTGACTCTTAAATGGACGCTGACAAAATAGTATAGTGTGTGTGTGCGTGCGTGCGTGTGCTTCTTCACCTGGAGCTCCTGATTCCTGGTGTAGTAGTCATCTCGTCCCTGCTGCAGCTGCCTGATTTGGCTGTGGAGTCTTGTCACCACCGTCTCTCGGTCCTCCCACAGTTGCCGGTAGCGCTGCTGTTCCACCTGTAAGCTCTCCCTTAGAGATGATATGTCCACGCTCTGCAGGTTCAGCTGGTCCTTCTGCATGTGCACAGATCCACACAGGCAGACGAGGTGAGACTCTGGATTCTGAGTCTGAGTCTGATTTGCTGAGTCCAAGATGTGAATATGACCACCAAAATGAAGAGGACAGCATATTGGAATTGCTGTACATGTTGTTAAGTAATGTTTCCCAGTATTAAGACTTTACTTTGTGGCCCGATTCAGAATTTATCACCTATTTTTCACAGATTCGTTGGCCCACTGAGGCCAAAGAATCAGTCGGGCGGCATCTCTAGCTGAGTTTACATGACTTCACAATTGTCAAGATAGGTCACCACAGACCTCCCACCATGATGTGTACTTTAAGGGATTCAAGTCAGACTCTAATCAGGTCTTTGGTCATCACCTTAGTGTGATAGTTCAGTTTCACACAACAAAACCTGACCAGCTGTGGGAACAAACTAGACCGTCCGACCACAGTTACCATGGCATTGTTCTGCTCCTCCAACGCTGTCGCGTTAATGATGCGTCGCAGGAGGCGTCGGTTGCGGACGGCATGCTGCTCCCTCTTGTAGCGCTCGTACAGCAGCTGGTTGTGCAGCAGGAGCAGCTGGCTGCGCAGTGTGTGGAGCTCGTCCAGGGGAGCCGAGCCTGAGGGGGGGCATGATAATCAGAACATAATTAACACGGTCATCTACCTGAAGAACACACCAGAAGGTACATGAAGAAAGACCTCGACCAAGAACAAGGGATGAAGGAGACAAGGGTGTGACTACAACAAAAGTGATCCGAGAAACGTTTGAACAAATTTTTAAAATATGAGGGACAGACTTTGCCAAAGCGGATTGGATGACAAGGGCTACAGTGTTCTTGAGAAAACTTTGAAAACTCCTGCTGCCTCAGACTTCTGCCCTGATGCCAAAACCAACCACAGCATTCCCTCTTCACTCCTGAGGCTTTTGCTTTTCTTTTACCTTTCCTAAAAGCATCTTTCAAGACACTGTCTCCCAAAAGTCACTTGGGAGATATTAGAAGTGAAAATCTGGAAAATGTAAGTCCAGTTATGTGCAGAGAATATAAGCAAAGTATCTGTGCATGGTCACAACATCATTTTTGATGAAATCGCAGCCATCATTCAAGTAACAAAGGGAATAACTTCCAGTTTGGGTATCAAGTTCAGGTACAGCGGTTATGTTAGAGAGAGTGTGGGACTGTGGAGTTTGTGTTTGTTTTGATAAATACGCCAGTCGCGTCTCAACACTCGCAACAAATCTGTGGTCATGCCTGAACGCAGCCAAGTCTGTGGCAGACCACAGCGATGTCTTAATCGGCGTGCAGCGGTACGATTCCGCGAGTGCTTTACCTCCAAAGTGAGTCCAGTCAGCAGACTTACTTGGCAAAGGTAATCTGCAACGAGAAGACACACCACATAAAAGTCAGTACCTTTTCACTCAGTCACTTTTTCTTTTCTCCCCAGAGAAGTTCTTTTGGAGAAGCCATAGCTGCTAATGGAGTGATTATCCAATGAAACTGGCTGCACGGTTTCCAAAAACGGGGAAACAGTCTCACTGCCTCTGTCTCAGCAGAGCACATTCCCTGCCTTGCACTGTGTTGTTTTTCAGATTCGGCGAAGACGGTCACAGGAGGGGAAGACACATGCACGGCCATATTGTTCTTCGACTTCGCTGACTCAGTTGTTATAGTTACATAATTGGCACACCCATTTATTGTGTGTGTGTGTGTGGAAGAAGAGGGCAGCTGCATCAAAAAAAAAGAACAATGATTGCACTTGTTCTCAATGGAGTTTTTCCTTTGGGTCAATGTAACAGAGTGAAAAGGGCCTCGGGCTGGCTGTGGGCATTGAGAAGCAGCTTCTGTCCATACCGACCAAAGACACTTCTCCTTAATCCCCAGCGTCTGTTTTTTCCCCCAGAATTCACTTTGCAAAGAGACTTGGCCCAAAGCCCATCGAGGGGATTAGGTGTATCCCTTAGCACAGCAGATAATTCACCATCAGAAAAACCTATATTTGCAGTTAAACACGTGTACTAGGCTGATCTATCCAATTACCATCAATTACTCTCTTCGTCGGGTAGTGTAATTGATGATCTTTGACAGTTTGCCCTAAATCTGTTTAAAACCTTTTACTTTGATGTTCAGCCACTAGATATCGCCAAACGAGCCAAAGGCTTCCCAGAGGGTCCTGGCTGCCTAGCCTTCATTCAGAAAAAAAAACTAAGTTAGACACGTACAAGTTTTGTCACTCACTTCTTGAGCACTTTGTCGTACGCATCGCTCCCCTGTTGAACAAGGCGATCCAGCACCTCCAAGGGCGAAGCAGACACCACACTCTCTCCTTCGCCATCTTCTAGCCGTTCCTCCCGTTGCAGCATCCTCTCCATTGCCGCCTTGTGCACCGCTTCCGATGTCTTCTTGCCCACAAAGAGCGAGGCTGCTCTAGGCAGAGCCAGGTCAAACAAGCCCTCGTATGGAACTGGGGCAGTCTTGCTGCACGGGCTGGGGGAGAACATTCCAAACTTGCCCACCTCATCGTCGGGGGCAGAGGGGCTCCTGTGCAAATGATGATCGATAGGGGTGAAACCTGACTGGAAGGACCACGACTGCTGCAGGCCCGGGGCCGACCCTTTGCTGTCTCCCAGTCCTACTTCTACTCCTCCGTCGGCACTTGCACAGGAGGCGTTCTCTGCCTTCTCTGGTGTACATGCAACGTTTTTGGAGTCTTGGGTGGGACCTCCAAACTGGAGACCAGTGGACTGGGTCTTCTGCTGCGCTTGACAGCCCGTCAAAGTTTCAGTGGTGTGATAAAAGAGAGAATCAAAGCCCCCCAAGCTAGCGAGGTCCTGCTTCTCCTCTGTGATCTTCAGCAGCTCCTCTGTGATGGCAGCTACAACAGAGGCAAGCACAAGAGCACAGGCGTTGGATGAAGGATACCATGACTGCCGAGACCACTCCTCTGCTAAACTCTTCACTCACCCTCCTCCTTCTCTTTCTCCATTCTAAGCTGAAGATCTAGCTCTTGCTTCTTCATGAAGACTGACAGCTCATTCAGAGTCATAGACATGTTCTCAGCAGCTCCTGCATCTGAGGGATTGGTGCAGAAGGTCACAAACAACTAAGACTAAGCAGCAATTTATGATCATATTGCTTATATTCAAACTACCCAAAAGCAGAAGAAACACAGTTCTTGTCACAACTTGATATCACACAAAAAACACATGCAAAATAAAATAGGGCATGACAGAAAGCATGAACACTAATTGTACAGCAATATATAAACCACTTGAGTACCACTTAAGTATTTGTGGTAAGATATGGACAATAAAGATATCTACTGCTTGATTGAAAACAATATGCAAATCATGTCATGTTTTTCTTTTGGATTGATCAGCTGCCAGACAGTTGAATTTCTTCTTGGCAATCAATCAAGTGCTATATACAGTATCTGTCTACATTTCTGTTTGACATTTTATGGGTTTAAAGCACTGGTACTTGGCTGACGTATATATGTCTAATAAGTAAAAAACATTAGTGACATCTAACTTTTACACCTGAACAAGTGCAGTCCATCACCAAAGAGAATTGGACTAAACCCATTTTCTCTATGCGATTCTGCATTAGGACAATTCTATAAATCATTTTTCAAAATCAGTTTCTTCGGAGAATGAATGCAGCAATCACTGACCTCTGCTGCTGCTGCTGTCTGCATCCTTCTCCTGCTCTTTCACGGATTCTTGCCTCAACAGCACCGCTTTACTGCCCTCACCATGACGACGATCCTGAAAGTCAGATGACGAACGCTGTCATTTTGAATTACTTTCAGAGAGCACACCAACCCTATTTATCCAATTTCACACACACAGTTTTGGGCTCGTGTGGTATCATGCACCACATGCACAACTTGGTGAAATCATTTGAATCACATGATCACAAATGTAGCAGACTTCATAAGGACGACCTTTGTGAGGAACTTGGCCTAAACATGCAAACGGACAAGTGTACAACAAACCCAGGCATTTAAAGGTGCAGCTTAGCTTAGACGTGGTACAAAATTCACAGGGTTTAACAAAACATATCAACCCAAGGCACTCAGAGGTAACTAGGGTGGAAAGTCTGAGCTCCACTTTTGGAGAAAAAAATATGTTGAAGTGGAGGCAGAGCAGAGACCTTCCTGGGTGGACTGGACTGCACAGTGCTTGCTGGTAAAGCAATGATGGGAAATTCATCTGATAGGGTTGGTGGTGGCGAGGAGGTGGCCGGAGTGCTGGAAGCAGGTGTTCCTTTCCCTCCTGCTCGCAGCAAAGTGGGCACCAGAGCAACAGCAAAAGATTGCAGAGTTACATAACAAATCAAACAGCAGCTCTCCACACATCACCACACACAAACCCATGTGGAAGAGAGGTAAGCGGCAACCTGAGGTACTATGGAAGCGACTGGGAATGTGCGAGGCACTATGGGAAAGCTCTGGGTTGGGTGACATTCCTCGTGAGGAAGGGGGCGTGGACATGCCGCACAAGGAGGAGGGGCTCCACAGGGGGTCTTTTCCCCCACAGGAAGAGTTAAGTTCACAGCTGGAGTTCTGTAAGAATATTGAGCAGAAGAAAAACAAACAAACATATTACAATCAGAGCAAGTCAATTGAGTAAATGCATGTAGCTAGTCACAAATTGATCTGTGGGGCACTTACTTTGCCCTTATTAATTGACAAAGTTTATCGTCATTGCTGTGAAAATTGAATCCATATATTGGGATCTGCCATCTCACAGAAAAAAGCTCAATCATTCAAGGTCAGCATTGTATATCATAGCGGAGCTCATTTCCTATGTAGCAGCATCGACAGAGCCTTTTACCAAAGGACACTCCAACTATGATGATGATGTTAGTAGCTGTGTAACCTGAAGGTGACCCAGGAGAATATTTCCCCACCTGTACTGCCATTTAATGCATAAAATGAGACAAAAAGCCTTGCTGCCATTTTCATTTTCACCTGTAGACCTTTTTGACACACATTTACTTTGCCCACACAGACCAATATTTGTTGACATCATAAAAGCTTTGACATGCATAAATTCAAACAAATCAAACGCTCTTTTCGCCACGGCACAACATGTGGAGGCTTTGATAAAAACTTTGTCTCAAAGTGTTGTTGCTTCTACTATGGATATTCAAGAACAGTGGCATTTGCTGTATTCAAAGTGGTGCCTGATCCATGCCAAGGCAAATGATTTTGAGCGATATCTTTGGGATACTTCTCATCACTGCCAGTGATTGCAGGAAAGCCGACCTGAAAATGTAGAATTTTTTTTTTGACTGTTGTGGGCCCGCAGAGTGCAACATGGACGCTAAGCTTCATTGAAGGGGGAAAAAAACAAAAAAAACGGGAGGGTGAACACCCAGACCCACCTCCTGGTGCGCCGGGCCCAAAAATAGAAAGACAAAGACGTCATCACCAAGGCAACCGGCCCTCATGCGGAGTATACATATATGGACGGCAGAACCAGGATGGGGCAAGGCTACGCACTTTCTAGAGGCGTGACTCTTTTGTTAGCCGTTTAGCTGTTCAGCCTCTTATTTGGTGAATGTGATTTGGGAATTATCTTGTGAACACATTGGAATGAAGAAATGGTGACTACAATTATGGCCACAGCATTGCAGATGATCTTACCTGGTGTCTTGAGGTCTGCGGACTACGGTATGTGGACTGATTCCCTGAAAAGGGAGGCAAGGACAGGGGAGGGGGTAGCGGTTGCCGTGGAGCTGAGAAAGGGGTTGAGGAGGAGCTTCCTGTTGTGAGGAAAATAAACAATCTCAATAATGGCCACAGAGATTTGACGGTATATCTACACTCCTAAAGGAAATAATACTGTACTTGAATTATGCCAACTGACTGACTGAGGTTTGACAGTTTTTCAGACTAAAATAAAAACCTTAGCTTGGACCCTTGTGACGGGGTTCTCCGGCATCCAATGACGCAGGCTGAGGCAGTTCCTTAGTTGGTGATTTATTGTGCCCACTTTGTGCTCAGCCGTGTGAGGCATGCAGATAATTCCAGGTGAAATTATTTACATATATATACAGGGTTATGGACAAATATACAGAAAATCAATTTGTTTGTCCCTTGCAAAACCACCTGCCTTCTTAGGGCCTCCTTGCCATTGCCAGCACTGCAACCAGAATGACCTCCTCTTACTCTAACAGGCCTCCTTAGATACCTCCAGCCCCTCCCCTCAGGCTCAATCATCCTGATTTCCCCACCTAAATCAGTTTTTTTCACATGATGCTCTCTTTCATACCACAGAAATAACATAACAATAGGGATGGATACACCAAAATATGTCCCTGTGCATAAACTTGGCTGCACATGATCTGTATGTGGATTAGTGTAGACATCTTTCACGCGTCTGTCAAGCAGAGATATGTCATTTCTTAAGCAGCTGACATCATGGCTACACAGTGGGGTTGGCTGCCTCAACTCTCAACAACGTTTGACATGGGAACACTCCAGGACGGTGCAAAGTTAACTTTGGGGAACAATAGTGGATGGTGATACTTTTGAAAATAAAGGACACCTGTATTTCTGAGAGTTAAAGACCGAAACATTGAAGGTCAACCTGCTGTATTTTCAACCGGGATAAAACTTAAGGTTAAAACCACAACTTTGAGATTTACACAGTGGGAGGACAACTATTTTGCAAAATGGATAAGAATAGTCAATAAATTGCCAAAATTTCAAACCAAGATGCAATCCGTGTGTCTTGACATGGCTTGAATATTTACCACTATCACAGACCGAAAGGTTTCTTCTAATGATTGATCCACACTGGTTGTGTGTGCGCGATTACAGAATATGAGTAGTTTCCTCACCATGGCTGCTATGGAGGTCTGTGTAGGGGCTGGATGTACAGTCCTGCGGTCGCAGGAGGACTTGGGGGTAAAAGTTCTCGGGTCTGGTGGTGTAGCCTTCTTCACAGGAGGCCTCTTTAGGATCGAGAGAGACTTTGGCACATTCAATGACAATATCGTGGATCTCATATCTTTTCCACCTGAAAGTAACAGAACAACCATTACATGTGCCGATTCAGAGGCTGATTAGGTATCAAACGGAAGACTGCGTGGTCTTGCCTTGTGGGGTCCAGCTCATGATCCTTGGTTCCCGTCACTAATTCAGGGTGTATACGGACGTGTTCGAGCATTGGCTGAGAAGACAAAGTACGCACAGAATTCATTTTACAGTCTTTAAGGAACTGAAATCTGGCATGGAAGCGGTAGCATGGGTAGCTTCTCACCTTAACAACCTCCTCAAAAGTTTCCATGTTTTCCTTCATGCTGTAGTGGGACCGCAGGTAAGAAACAAAGTTGCAGGGGTACATGCCGTAGAGGCGATGGAAGAGAGAATAGACACTGGCGTGCAGATGGATGAGGTAAACCTCTGAAACGTGCCCTGACAATGCCGAAAACAGAAAAAAGTGAATAGAACAAATAAAACAAACAAACAAGAAACACTGAGATTACCGTCCTGGTTGAGGAAAAGAGGCATGTTTGAACTCCTTACCGGGATTCTTCAAGTTCCAAGAGGCCAGGCGACCAAAGATGTCAAAATACTCCCACAGATGTTGTTTCCCAGCTTGGGGAATCATGGGCAGCAGAGTGATCAGAACAAGCACGCCAGTGATGAGCACTACAACATCCGTATCTGTCTATCAGAGTGAAGACAAAAAAAATAATCAGAGGGGGGACATCAGACCGATAAAAAATACCAATTCTCGATCATCTTGAAGCAGCTCTACCTTGAGGCATTTGAGCAGGGACAGCAGCAAAGGGTAGCGAGCGATCTTGTGGATCCAGGACGGCTGCTTGCGGATCACGTAGCCAAGCAAGGTGAGTGTGGGCAGTCGACAGGCCTGTTTGGTCATACAGTCATTCATCTTGTCCAAAAGGTGCTGCAATAGAGGCAGACATAGCTTACATTCACAGGAGAAGGTGAGCGATTTCCTGTTGTGAGGTCTGCACAAAATGACCTCACTGTCAGACATTTTGATGGCTTATGATTTAGGTTGGTTTTTTTTTTTAAACATTTTCATTTCAAATAAATGATAATACCAACACTGAACAGACAACCTTTTTTTTTTTTTTTTTTTTTTTTCTCGGTGTTACACCTGAAGGGAAAAAACATTATCAACTCCACTTGGCATGAGGATAGATAGCGTTTCCCAGAACTAGAAGAGCAGTGAGACAAACGTTAGTACGAGGTATTCAGGCGAACAAAGGACACGACATTAAATAAATTAAATTTTGTGTTTTGATAATTGCTGGGTAGGTGGATACAAAGGCTCTTCTGTCCTCCAACTAGTGTACTCACCTTATCATGTGGTTCTCTGATTGATGAGAGGATATGCATGGCCTGAGCCGAGTTTGTTTCCAAAAAGTAATCCACCAGCCCATTTAGCAGCACGGACCCTCGCTCTTCAGACAAACGAGATAAGCACGCGTTAGAAGTTTCCAAAGCCCACAAATCCACAAAATCAGAGGATCAATCCTGAAAAACACTGGTTCTCTTACCAGTGCTGAGGTGTTCATTGATGAGGCCTCTGATATCTTCTAGCTGGTGGAGGTCAGAGGTCTCTAGAAGCGGGAGCAGGTCCCCAACATTGGGCTGCTCCCTGGCCATGGCAACACTGCTGGGGGTGGAGACAACGTTTGTCTCGCAGTGTCCTTCCCTGCTTGCCTGGTGGTCTCCTGGGGAGGGGTCCACCACCAGTACAGTCAAAAGAAACAACAACCTAAAAAATCTGGTTTGGGATACACAGCCTGTTGGAATACATCCTCTGATAATACGATAAGACAAACAAATTTATGCAGGACTCAGGGGATACAGGAGATAAAGAATCTTCCACTCGGAACATAAATGAAAGTGACGGGCCAAAAGGTTTTGAGAACCATGCTGCAACTGTTAGTTTTGTATTATGTGGAAGCAAAGGTAAGATGTTATTTGTTTTATGCTCTTTCCCTATGCCATGTTCCCTCCAACACCTCAAGGGAGGATGATATTGTTTGCATTCTGGTAGACAAAATATGACGCCCGCAATGTAGGATAGAATGTTCAAGTTTAATTGTTGTCCTACAACTAAATAAGATTTAGCCAGGCAACGGCAATAATTGTTCACTAATCCCTCCTCGCAGATCACATTAGTGCTCAGCAACAACACCGTGCTTCAACAACCTCAGCAACTTTACAGCAGTGTGCCACCAATCCTGTCAAAGTACAAGGCGGCTTTACGCCACACCAAAGTGAACAAATATACAGTAACAATCAGAAGTTAACATGCTTCACTTGGCCAAACACACAATGTGCAAGAATGAAAAAAATTCTCCAGCAACTGAATAGGCAATTTATTCACCCCGTGACAGAAATGTTGAGTCCTTCCTGTTTTTCAGACACACACTCCTCAATACCCAGAATGAAACATTCCAGCTCAATAGGGAGACTTACCCTTCCAATGCAAACAAAGGACGCTTCAATACTGTCTGTGTTCTTACCCAAATTAACGCTAAATTTGGTTTCAGACTTGTGGCATTAATAATACGGAATGGATGGTCGTTATCATGAGGGCATCCGCAGATGGGGGCTCATTATTGCAAAACAGGAGTAACAAAGCTAACGGCAAACATCTCTGCACACACATCCACCCATGGACAGTCAGTAGAGGGTGAGCTATGATTAACTCCATAAGTCGACATGCAATTGTGTCTCGCTTATCAATTAGTCACACCAACATGGGGCACAGGAGTAGATCTATTCTGGGTCATTTTCTCCCTGCAGGCGTGAGAGTGCTGCTAGATTTTTGTTTAAGTATGAGGAAACTTGCTTGAAAAAAAAGAGAGGTTGCCATGACAGCATCCTAAAGGGACAAAGCTACCTCGGTGTGATGTCCGGCCGCTTGGCGCACATTTGAGAGGACACAGGAAACCTTTAGGTGGTTGGAGTTCTTTTGCATAAACATTGAAATTCACATTTCTGTTTTGTGTGAGCCTCACCACTCCAGGCCGATTTCTCTCCTGTCTACCAATTCACACAATGCCAACAAAGACATAGTCAGCCACCTCAGCCTGACTTAAGGAATTATTGTGATCACCTCAGACTCCTGCTGCATAGATATCTAGAGGTGAAAGGAAACGCAGACTTATCAATATTTACAAGCACACTTCAGTCCTCATATATTTCTGTTGGAAATGTTATGTGGACAGTTTGGGTGAACACATCATTGCATTTCCCCAAGACTAACGAAATAGGAACATTTACACACTGTGCAAAAGAGTGTAAACACCAGGACCCCGAGAGCTGCAGCTACGCCTTGGGTCTCGCGGATGGTTTACAAGGGTGCAGTAAGCTGAAACTCGTAAGCGGGATTCATGAGGGTGAGCACTGCTGAATCACTTTGGAGAAGTCATAAAAATATTTACATGAACAAACAATGCATTTGTCACGTTTGGTGAACTACTGTGTGTGAATAGTTGCCTTTATTCCTACATGCACCTTTATATGGTTTAGACAGAGTGGCATTTTGTTCACTCTACATGGTGAAAACACTGGGTTTAACTCTGACAATCACGCATCCATCCATTTTGTCCACTTCAGAGGTAGGGGAGGACAAAGAATGCAGAGTCAAGCAGTCTGGATGTCTTTCCCTGGCCATCTTCCCCACGTCATCAAATGCATCTAACTAGTAGCCAACAAGCCAGATGTGCAGTGCAACATACACAGAACCGTTATTCTTCTCCATATTCTTGTTCTCTCTCATTTTCACAGCATGTGACCGAGCCAAGAAACTTCAATTGCTTTACTTGGGCCATAACTCAACGCCTGCTTAAGGAGGACGATCCATCATCGGCATCCTAGCACCCTCTGCTGAATTCCAGGGGGCCTCTTCAGCGCCTCTGTGTTTTATCTTTAGGCACTGACACAAAGGGAAGGAAATTAGATGGAGCATGCTCATTTAATACAGGCTCTGGCTGCTGAGTTATGTATGCTTCGTCACCATTCAATGCCCGAGTACTTCAGGACAAGTTATAACCTGGGATGCTTGCAGTGTGTTCGGGTGCGAGAGTCATTTCACACGCGTGCTGAAATACTTAAGCATCCCCAAACCTACAGTTAGACTTTATTTACTGGCCAATAACATAAACTGTCAACAAACTGCGATATCGCCTCACTAATTCCTTACAGTGTACCGGCAGTTTTCAGTGTGTTGTGGCACCTCCCCGATGGGTGACGCGACTCCTGACTTTGCATTATGACATGACGCACCTGCCTATATTTACTCTGTAATTTAATATTCTGTAAAACAACAAAAAAGGGCGACATTGAAACCGCAGAAACGCAAATTACAGCGGCGCTTCTTCTTCTTCTCTGGCGTCAACAATTTCTCGAGAACAATGGCCAATTTCGGCTTCACCTCCCCCGGGTAGTAGTGGCCCATCGCCGATGCTACGTTTACCGCCGCCGCAGCCCCGCGGCTCCCCGCTCGGTGCCGACAGCTCGGGTCAACTCAGGCCGGGGGTCGAGAACGCATCGGCTGCCACCGCTGTCACAAAAACAAGCCCTGGCAAAACTAGCAGCTAGCGCTAACAGGGGGCAGCGACCAGGGTCTCGGCCCGGGGACTCATCCCGCCTGTCAGCACACACCGACCGGCAAAAAAGCAGCGCCGAGCCGCTGCTTGTGGAGCGGGCGTCCGCGGGCCGGAGCGCTGACCGGTACGGAGAGCAAAGGCGTAAACAAGTAGAGGTGTTTACCTGTTAGAGGAGCTGCACTTCACAGGGCGCCGCCATCTTGAACACCTCACAACCCACCCCACCGCAGTCCGCCTCCGCTGTCATGCTGTAAGCAAACTAATCCCGCAAGTTTTAAGTCCTCGCCGCTGCTTGCCGCAGAGAAATAATAAACGATAAAACATCTCAGATAAATATATCGGGTCACATATAGTGAGACTCAATTATAATTATGGATATATTGGTTTGCATTCGGCAGAATAATGTGTCCTGTGGTGACACCGGGATTGTTTTTCCCGTCTCCTCATTGGTGGAGGGACGACGTGAGGGTAATGCGGTTTGCGCGTGACACATCCAGGATGCGCATGCGTGAAATGACAGTTTAAACTGGAGGCAGAAGAACAACATGTGGCTTATTAAGTACTGTTTCTGATTCTATTAGGTCGTTATGTTAACACGATTTCCTCTGCGTCCTCGTTCACATTTGTGATGATATCTAATATATTTCTTGTCACTTCACACTGTGAAAGTTAATCATTTGGAAGCAATGAAACACTGCGTTAATCTTCCAACAAGCACAAAGAACACAAAGGGACAAGTTAAGTGTGTAGTTTCAAAGAATAGGGGCGAAGAAATTTGACATTCACTGAATCCACTTCCTACGACCAACAATCCAAAACAGTTAAGATGGTTGAACAAAAGAGAAGTGAGGTGGTATTGTGATGGTGATATGTTGTAACAAATAGGGTGCAGGCTGAGTGGCGTGGATGGAGGAGAGAGTCGGCGTTCTTAATAAGAGGAGAATTGCCACCAGACTGAAATGGAAGGTATGGAGTACGGTAGTAAGACTTCCCATGATGTTTGTTGTGGGGACAGTCCGTCTGAGACAGGAGGTGGAGGTGAAGATGCTGAGGAAATATGCTGAGACAAACAGGGTTGGTTAGGATTAAAAATGAGCACTGACAACATGAATGATGAAAACAGGAAAACCACAGAGAAGATTCATGGATGTAGTTAAGGAATATTATGATGATACTTGGTGTAGCACTTCAGGATACACGGGATAGGATGAGCTGATTCCCAAGAAAACATCTGAATGCAGCGGCTTAAAGGAGAAGAAATTGAAGGTTTGGTGGACCTGGTCATGAATTCAATAGTCAAGCTTCAAAAGTACAATACTGAAATTATTACTTCACTGAGTTCATTCATTTTGTGAGAAATCATGTGAAAATAACTATCCTTGTCAATGTATACATTTTACTTTATATCTCACCTCTGCAATATATACTTGGTGCCATGACATAGAGGGTTCCTCAAGGGTCATTGGGTACTCTGATTGCGATGCTAACAAACGAATGAGATAGAAAGTTTAGGTTAGGGTTGGAGCAATGTTTTTAATGCCAGCAATGTTTTCAATTCTGAGAAACAGCTTTACCTAGTGGAAGATGGTGGAATTGTCTCCAGAGTTCTTGTCAACACTGCTGCTCTTTCAAGTGGAGTCATGTAAAAGCCTGGACAGCCCTGCTGAGGAGGAAAAGAAGAGAGGACAAGCTTCAAGCACTATAAAAAAATTGAGCTGTCACTCATACTGTCCCCTGATGGACATGTGCATGCCCTCATGCTGTCTCTGGCCAGAGGTCAGGCCTCTTCCCCACCACAGAGATCCGTTGCACAGAGGGATGGACGACCTGCAGCAGCAGATCCTAGATGAGAGGCAGTCTGCCCCAACAACTACAGCCACTCTGCCATCAGCTAGGGAAAAGGGGGGAGAACTTCAGCCTGGATACAATAGTCTTTGCCCCCGGGGAACTAACTGTCAAGCAGGTGGGCAGGAGGGTGATAGCATGTGGAGAAGACGGAGGAAGATGGGGAGGCCTCCTACTCCTTCAGGTAGCAGCAGTTCAGACAGGAGTCCCCGCTGCCGGAGGAGACCAACCCCGAAGACATCAGCTACAACCTGAACCCAGCGGGGAAGCTCCACATCCAAGAGGCCCAAGCTCCACGTGTGGAGGAGGCCACAGCAGAGTGTGTCTAACACACAATCAAGGCAGGAGCAACACACTTGACAGTGAGCAGAGAGACAAACCGAGCTGAAAAGATGGAGTGATGTCAGCATTAGCACAGAACCTGGAGACAGGAAGATGAGTCTCAATTGATAAGTGATTTTAAAGTGTGTCATAGTTCCTTGACCTTGTTCTACGTAGCGATGACAAATAAAGCTTAAGTCTAAAGTCTAAGCTTGTCTTAATATGATTATAATTGAATAAAAGAAATGAGTGAGAGAACTCTGAGAACGATTGCATCTTTGTGTTTATAATATTTTAAAAGACCACAGTAAAGGGGCAACAATCGAACATTTTTATTCACATGCTTCCCAAAATTGTACTTTTAACAGAATCCACTGATTGGCTCAGATCTGCATTCATCAATTCAAATTAGGAGAATCATAACTTATCTGGAAAAATTGATTTGACTGGAAAATTTGGTAAGCACAAAAAAGTGGTAAGCACAAAAATGTCATCAAGCGGAGTTCTCTGTTTTCCCAGAAAATCAGCGCCGCATCTGATGCGCCAAATGTTTTGCTTTTGTGGTTGATCGCCACCTCCAGTAGATGTCGCTGTCACCCTTTGGTGGCGCAAAGGTGCGGCTGTTGCTGAGGAGGCCTCGTGATCGCGCTCACACAGTGACCCACGTCATCGCAGGAGACATCTACCTGATGGTAATTAAAACCTTTTTTCTCTGTTTGGTCATCGAGCAGTTGTTTTGAACAAATGCCCCTCAAGAAATCAGTCCTGGATGAAGGCTGATTCTCTCAGTGTGTGTTTAGCCTCAAACACATACAGTCAACAACACAAATCTCCCAGACAGGTTTGGTGTGTGTGTCTATGGAGGGACTGCGCTTTCACGTGGCTTTTGGTTATTTAAATCTTATACAACACAATCTCACACACATAACCTTAAATCCCGTAAATCAAACAATCAAACGTTGCAAAAGAGATACGTTTAATCGAGTTTATTGTCATAAAGGGGTCGAGGGGTTTCATGTGATCTTTGTTTTTTATCTTTCGGGGTTCATCTCATTTATAGCATTACTTTTAAACGAACGATGATAGAAATTAATCCATGGTATCCCCATTGCTGCAGTGGACAGGTCGTCTGCGTAGGAAACAGTTTTGTTCTCTGTTTTGAACTTGCTGCGAGTTACGGTGAATAACTGTTGCGGCTTTGGCGAACAGGCCTGCGTATTGTTTTATGCAAATGAGCGCCGCTGCTCGACCGCTGGTTGGCTGAGCGCACCGTCAGATTCCGCTGCCGAATTATCTGATTGAAAATCAGGGAGGGGAAGATGCAGACGTGGGCAACAAGTGTCTTGCTCTGACATTTGCTTTGCTTTTCTTACTTTTGGTATCGGATTTCTGTGCTGCGTCGCACTAACCAAATCAGATTCGCCTCGGACGCACATTGGGGATTTTTTTTTCTTTTTCCAATCGTTCCTTTACCTTTATCTTTGAAATTTCTCCTGTAACGGTGAGTAACAGCTGCACACCTCACGATGGTTTACACGTATTCAAAGAATGTAAGAGTTAGGTTGGTTATTTGACAAAACGAAGTCATTTAAGTTTCAACAAAACTGAACGCATGGTAATGGTGCGGCCTCTATTTCTTTACCAAGGGTAATCTAAAGTAAAAATGAATAAATAAAGTGTAATCTAATTTATGGTATACGAATAAACACACATTTTCCCTTTGAATTGTTGATATGCTGCGTTTATTTCTATTTCATCTTTTTAAATGTAAGCAGGTGAATCTTGTGCTCTAATAAGTAACTGTCAGTTTCGATGTTTGTTGTTTTTTTTAATTTCATTTTGTTTGTTTGTTTGTTTTTCAGAGTATTGCTTCGATTTGTCGTTGTTGTCGCCATGCCGCGATCGTTTCTGGTGAAAAACAAACGCTGCTCGTCCTTCAACGTCCACCGATCGTACGATGAGGAGCAGAAGGCCTCCGTCCCGGCAGGTGAGAGCCCGGCGCCGTCCGCGGCCCCGGAGGAGGGGGAGGAGAGGGGCAAGTGGCGAGGAGCGAGGGGGAGCGGGCGCTCCGGACGGACTCTTTCTGCGGGATTTGCGACATCACAGTCATCGTTAAAGTATTCGTCATCCGAAGCATTGAATTATACAGCCCGGCGTGTTATAAGGGCTGCTAAACGACTAAATGAGGAGCGCCGTGAATCATGTGGAAAAATTCTCCAGGCGCTGGATTGAAGATTTATTCTTCGATGCGCAACTCTCATCTGAGATCGTGGACGCGTCTCAGTAAGATTGAAATCGTCTCAATCACCCGAGTCCAAGATCAGTTATGAGAACAGTTTGCTCTTCTTCGTTCTCCTTTCTGTGGTACATGTAGTTGTTGAACCGCTATTATTACCACCATCAGCACTACATGTTACTTACCGCGAATTATATGATTCAAGTGCTGCTGCTACTGCTGCTGCTACCACTAGGAATAGTCATGATACAGCAGTATTGTCAAGGGTAAAGGATTGAAAGGGTAAGGATCACTATATCAAAGGATCAATAAAGTAACTACCCTGTATCCTGTGTCAGGGGATGAATTAACGAAACAAAAAAAGAAGAAGAAGAAGAAGAAGACTAGAAAAATCGTTTGATCATAGTAATAATAGCAACCCAGAAATACAAAAAATAACCATAATGATTATGAGCACCACAGACAATACAACAGTAATACTGTAATGATTAGAGGTAATCCACTCACCCCTAATGTTTCATTGTTCTTTTCTTTTTTTGCATTTTTGCAGGTTTCTCATTTGCTTTTAGGAATCAGGAATCTTATGTTGTCATTACAGCAACTGAATTGTGCAATGAAAATAAGGTGCTGAATTCCAGTGCAAAGGAGTAGAACCGGGGGGGGGGAAGAAAGAAACAAGAGATGATTTTAGTGAAGAGAGTCATTCCATGGTGAAGATTTTTTTTTTACCAACCCACCTCCTTGTGTTCTCTGCAGCTGCAGAAATCCTGGAAAAGGTTCCAGAGTCGCCAACAGAGACTGAGATGCCTCCACACGCTAGCTCAGAGAGGGAGACGGAGGAGCAGGAGCAGGAGTATCCTCGGCCAGTCCACCTGGAGACAAGCAGACCGCCTACGGCTCCGGTCCAGCCGTACTTAATGACAGGTTGGCTTCTATATGGGTCAACAGCAGACTGTATCATCGCGCGTCATATGGTGCAGTGTGTAACAAAGCAGCGTTGTAAGAACATGATATATGTTTTAGGAGGACCTTTGATATAACACTCGTGCCACAAACTGACGCCCTATATTGCAATCTGTTACTGTTACTCGTGAGACATGTGGTTCTGTTTCAATCACCGACTTATTTTTGCTTCCAGAACCCCACATGGCCCAGTTAGCTCCGTACTACAAGTCCACATACGGGTGGGATCCCATCCCATCCTCTTTCGACCTGCGACAGATGAGCTTCAGTCCCACGGTGCTCCAGCACGCCAGCAACCTGTACGGGCCGCACGTGGGCCACAGTCCCCAGCAGCAGCCCCTCGACTGCAGCACCCGATACTCGCCCACCTCCAACACCTATCACTGCATCACCTGTGACAAGGTATGCACACACACATTTTTCATTTTTTCATTTTGCAGCTGTAGACGTTGTCACTAGATTTAAAGGTTGAATTTCAGGCAATACGTTCTGTACTTTTAATCAAGAAGCTGTCTCTCATCTGACTATGACTCCATTATTTAGATGTTTGCAACTCCTCACGGCCTGGAGGTTCATGTCCGGAGGTCCCACAGTGGAACTCGCCCTTTCGGCTGCAGCATCTGCAGGAAAAGCTTCGGCCATGCCGTCAGCTTGGAGCAACACATGAACGTTCACTCACAGGTATGCAGTCAAATCTTATGTCCCATCACAATAGCTCTGTATGCTCAATGGTGAGTATTCAATTGTCGGGGTTTGTGCTCGATCAGGAAAAGAGCTTTGAGTGCAAGATGTGCGGGAAAACGTTCAAGCGCTCGTCCACCCTGTCCACCCACCTGCTCATCCACTCGGACACCAGGCCGTACCCCTGTCAGTACTGCGGCAAGAGATTTCACCAGAAATCAGACATGAAGAAGCACACGTACATCCACACAGGTAAGAGGCCACAGAGGAAGAGCTGTAGAGCTTCATCTTAATCTGTGGTTATGCTGCAACAGTAAAATATCTCATGGGCGCTCAGAGAATTTCAAACCTGTATTCTGTTAATGTAGTGAGGGCCTCGGCCACGACTCTCTTTGGTTGGGCGGACAGAGACAGATTGCGTCCCCTGGTTGTCCACTTTCCAGGTGCAGGGGGGAGGAAGAGTTTCCAGGAGCATAACTGCTGATAAATCACAAACATGGCCTTAATCAAATGTCCTCAGCATTTGCATATCTGCTTTTCATGGTAGGCGGCGAAGTGGTGGAAAAGGAAGTTAACCCGGGCAACACTGACCTATAATGAATGTTTGATAAATCTGAACAAAGGCAGGATTCTTTGCCTGCAGACATTCAAACGAAATTCGTCAGTAGAATTTTTCATTGACCACATTAGGTGCGACACACACAAAGTGACATATTCTGGCTTTTGTTTATGTTGGATTTTGCAGGTGAAAAACCCCACAAGTGTCAAGTGTGTGGCAAAGCCTTCAGCCAGAGCTCCAACCTGATCACCCACAGCAGGAAGCACACCGGATTCAAACCTTTTGGATGTGACATTTGTGCAAAGGGTTTCCAGCGCAAGGTGGACCTGCGGCGGCACCACGAGAGCCAGCACGGCATGAAGTGAGAAGCCAGGGAGCCACAGCAGCACTGGGACGACAGGCGCAGCCCAGTAAGCATCCACTGGTCCGGCAAAGAACAAGCACACATGGACTCCACTCAATGCTAATGTGATCGAGAGGGTCAAGATACAGAAAATAAAGTTTGATTTGACATCAATTCAAATGATGGGATGGAGAAGAATCACCAAAGACCTAAGGTCACCTTTGCCAGGTGAACAGCTTTTAAGTTGAGGAAGACGTAGGCGCAGAGGGCCTCCATCCCAGCTGATTTGGATGCAGAGGAAGGAAGAAATGTGTCAATCAATCAATCAATCAATCAATCAATCAATCAATCAATCAATCAATCAATCAATCAATCAATCAATCAATCAATCAATCAGCAATTGTGGCATATTTTAATGTATATAAATACTTTCTAAATAAATAGTGATTAATCTTGATTTTGTGTTAAATGCAAAGAGATGATGAATTTGTTTTTAACACAATGATTCCTTCAAAAATAAATGTGGGGTTGAGGAAACATTTCAGCTTTTCTACACATCAGACTGTAAATATTTTTCACATTTCATAGCGATTTGTATTCTCTGCAAATTTTTTGACAGATCCATCTTCACCTTTTGTGGATCAGCTGTCACCACAGAGGTTTTCATAGAAATCGAAACCCAATAATCAATTTCATACCCTTATCATTTCAATTGTGTATCTATCATGTCCATGATTGTTGTCATAATGATAGCAATCATTTTGCCACACATTTTCTTTGTTGATTTTTTTCTTCTTTTTTTTATAGTCTTATAAACATTCAGGGACAGCAGCCCTTCCTTAATCTTTTGACCCCTGTCTGTCAAAGGATGATCTCGCACATTCTTGTATAGAATATGTAATCATAGTATGCCATAATTTATTGAAATGTACACTGTCTGAATTGAATAAGTGCTTTATTTAATAAAAGGTTAAAGCGTACAACCTGGTGTCCAACTTGAAATTGAAGCCATGAACAGCTTGAACGGTCGATAAAGTCCAGGGCCCAACAAGTTGCGTTGTTGCGTTCCTCTACAATACAGAGGTTGCAGCAGCTGTTCAATATTTGCCATGAAATAGCTGGTGGTGTTTCGCATCAGTGACTGTAAGCAGCAGTCTCACATTTCCTTATCTCTCATTGATTCCTCCAAGCCTGACAAATGAAACCAATGAACGGTGATTGTGTGCTTGTTGGCAGTGAGCCATGATAGCAGTGGAAAATGAACTCAGCACACATTTAACATCCCACCTGGCATACACAAACGTCACAGGCTCACCCTCTCAACGGCCTCACAACGGCCAGGATACATCCGTACTGTACATCAGGTAGATGCTTTATAAAGCTGTTTGGGAGGTTCCCCTTGCAAAATTGTAAGCCCCTGCAGCTTACAGGACAGCGCAGAGGAATGTAGCGTTGAAAGAAACTCCTCTGTAAAATACTCTACATAAAAAGGGACATTCAGGACATTTTAGAAGTCAGTCTGATAAAACTGTCATGAGGGAGTGAGACTCGAGTCTTTACTTGTGAGCTGCTCTCTGCAGCCTTGTGCAGAGAGTGCGTGAATGTGAACAAACCAGATGATGAGCATGGCAAACAGACTTTCCTCGGATGCGTGTTTGTCAGAGCAGGATGTAGCGTTACAACTGCCGTGGCCTGGGGAGAAGCTGGTGCGGCAGTAATCCTGCTCTTAGACGTGTATCAGCGCTGGATCGGTAAAGCACGTAATGAGGAGCAAGAAAGAGGCACATAAAAACACAATTATTTGATGAACATACATGGCAAATTTATTCTCTATTAGCAATTCAAAATTCTTGCTGTAATGTCGCTTTCGCACCACTGTGTTGATTTTTCCACAGTAACTACATCATATTGCCACACTAAAATACAGAATCAGCACTACTTGCAGTGCTCGGTCGTCCTCCCTCACATCGTTCGGCCATGTTGAATATATGATAACAGTTATACAGTTATATATGCATTTGCATATGTGTGTGTTATATATAACAGTTATATATAATAACAGTTAGCGATTGCCTGCTCCTTCAAAGTTCTTAGTACAAGGGGATCATCTGGAGCCTGAGGAGACTGTGAATTGCTGATTGACGTCAACTGTCTCCACACCCATCCAGCCTGTTGGATTTGCTTTGACAAACAGTTAGCAGTACCAGCAGGGACACACCGCCTTCCTCAAACACCAAACCTGTTAGAACATCAAGCCGCTCGCCACAGGCAAATCAGATCATCACCTTACCCGCTAAATCTGAGGAGATCAGGTCACTGTGACGGGCTGGGCAACTTCAACCCGGGCGAACAGTTTGGAACAAACACATTCACACACACATGCAGGCGCACACGGATGCATGCATACATAAACAGACAGACAGACACTGGGGAAAAGGAGGGGGAAACCAGGATGAGAGGAAAGTACATGGGAATTTCAACACAAAGAATGTGTCAGCATCGTCAACAATCCACGCTGATTCAAATCCCTGTCAAAATGCCTTTTAGTGACACACAAAAATTTGGATGCTCCCTGGGCCTCTCACCAAACAGCCCAGCACGCCTCCAATTATTAGGTCACAGAGATACAAAGAGCTTACATCAAAATCAAAACAAAAACGAGGTGAGGGAGAAATGAGCAGGAAACAGAGCACGAAACTGAAGTGCGTGTGCGTGTGAGTGCATGTGTGTGTGTGAGTGCATGTATGTGTGTGTGTGTGTGTCGGGGGGAATTCGCAGCAAAAATCAGTGTGTGTGAGGGGAGACAGAGAGACTTTACTGTTGCACTAATTTGGCAAACAAATCTGAAGTCTGTATGCAAATGTTGTTGGTATTTCGTGGGCAACAGTTACATTCTGGTCAAATCACAATCCTGCACATGGGAGAAACAGGATCATGCCTGTGTGTGTGCACGTGCACGTCTGTGTGTATGTGTGTGTGTGTGTGTGTGTGTGTGTGCGTGTGTGTGTGTGTTTTACGGGTGTGTTTTATCTGTGGGGTGTAGGGTGCTGCACCACCAACAGGATGCAGCTCCACTACAGCAGGCCTGGGGCCAAACAGAGAGGAGCAGAACAGGTCCAATCACTTACGAGGGGCTACAGCAGGTGTTAGAGCAGCTCCAAAAGGCAAGACAAGGAGGACATTTTGGTTTAGAGATAAGCAGTTAGGATGGAGGTGTGTGTGTGTGTGCGTGTGTGTGCGTATGTACGTGTGCTGGGGTTCTCTGGCTCTACATTTGCATATCCCCCTGCCTCAGGCACTGTTCCTTCTCTGTAACTGTCCAGCAAATCATGCATCTGTGAAACGTTTACACCCCACAGATACACATCTCCATAAAGCTAGTATCACACAGAATGCTCACAGACGTAATCATAGGGAACAAGTTGGGAAGTTAGGAAGTTGTGAAACAGGTGGCCGCTGTTACAAACTGATTTAGTCAACAATGTCTCGTTTGCGTGAGTGTAAATCAACAGAAGGTGAGGGAACTTGGCTTTGATGGGAGGCAGAATTTCACCTCTTTTTCTATCAGCTTGTGCTGTCTGGAGACCTCAGTACTTGTCCACAACCGAAAGCAACCGATCATGATGGAGACTTGAAAAATTCAATTCAGAATCTCTATAACAGCAGCAAACACAATACAGTAACCTGTCAATCACCCTGAACAGCTGAAGTCCACTGAATCTGGAGTGACACAGCTTCAGAGAAAATACTCAGTACAAGTGACTGAAAAATATCATTTACTCAACAGTTTACTCAAATAGTTTGCTCTATTGGTAAATGTTTGAGTACATTTCAGTTCCTCCCAAAAGGAACAAAACCAACAAAATCTGTCAAATCTGTATCTTACAGCAAAAACATGAAACTCATTCCACCAAATCATGACTCAAACATCTGCGCAGTCAAGAAACCCCCACTTCGCATCAGCACGCCTCTCACCCCCTACTATTTCTGTGCACACACACACACACACACACACACACTCACACACACACATATGCAAGCAGGGAGATAAGCCGTGCACAGCCGAATTTGTTAAGCAAATCGGTTCTATGCAAATGGGTCTCGACTGGTACTGTGGAGATGCCAGCGGATGGTGGAGCCTGAACGCACCTGAGAGCTTCGCTCACACTTCCATGGAGGGCCGAGGGGGACGATCTCCCACTAGGCCTACAAATCGGCTGCAATCTCTGCAAGGCTGACACGCGGTTGCACGAATCCAAGGTTTTGTAAAGGTAGCATAACATAACATGTTTTCTTCCTGCATCCTGTGATATTCTTAAAACATGTTAAACGTCATGTTCAGGATGAGGGCAATATCTTTTAAAATTTGCATTAATTTTTAGACACTGTGCAACACTTACCGCTCTCAATCTGGACGTCTTTTGAAGATCTATGTTTAACAGTCAAACTCCACTGAAACCTTTTAACCCTTAAATGCACACGTGGGGTCAAAAATGACCCCAGGGGTTGTTATTCTTCAAAATCTCTACATACATTTTTTAAAATGTATTCATATTCCAGGTAATCCTCATTACACATGTTTGAAATGGGGCGGTATTTTCCTTTATTTATGTTTTCATTAGAGATGTCCGATAATATCGGGCCACCGATATTATCGGCCCGATATTAGCTTAAAAATGTAATATCGGTATCGGATTTTTTTTTTTTTTTTTTTTGCTTTTAAACCAATAAAATAAAAACCGATAGAAATAAAATAATAATTGCGTTACACCGAAATAGTGCCCATGCGCTCCTGAAGCGTTTACCGACGCACATATCAGTATCGGCTGTTATCGGTATCGGTAAATTGAGAGTTGGACAATATCGGCATATCGGATATCGGCAAAAGAGCCAATATCGGACATCCCTGGTTTTCATTCATTTTGAGAAAATTCTCTATATTTTGGGAATTTTGATTGGGGTGGAAGAGCGCAAGTATTGGTAGGTTGAGCATCTAAGGGTTAAATGAACTTCCAAAAAAACACCAGAAATGATGTCACAATGCTCTGTGCTGCTGAGATGAGAGCCCTGTACACACAGCTGCAGGGCTGAAAGTAGATTATGTCAAAAGTATACGATTGAGTGTTAGTTCAGAATTTAACCCCTGCAACATCGGAGTGGTGCCCATTATAATACAGTAGATATTCTCTCCTTCTGGGCCACAACTATCACGAGCCTTTAGGTTTTGTGATTTATTTATAATCCTTGTCTTCTATTTTGCCGTGACGCCCTGACATCGCAAACTCACACAGCAGCAGGGTTGTGTTGCTTGTCACTGCCGTGCCAGCGAGCTGTCATCTCATGGGAGGCCAAACAGAGACACAATCTGTGAACACTGTCAGCAAGTTTCCTCTTACATGTCTACTTGTAGGAAGAGAGCCTTCGATCTCATCCTTCGCTGTCACACAGCGGCTGTGATATTGCTGGAATGGGAGTGACACGCCGGGGAGCCCGCTTCACTTCGGTGCGTCTGTCCTCCGCCAGATAAGCAGCAGGGTGACGTGTGGCTTGGGGCCACGCCCACTAATTGACGTTGAAGAGACATAAAAAACATCAACATGTTTTGTGATTGAATTGAGTTGATCATTCAATCAACAGTCACTAAAACAACAGGATATATTCTAGTTTAGAGATATATCTGTGTATGTATACACACCCATACAGAATAAACACACACACACAAATGCACACACACATTTACATTCATATTTATATTTGCTTATACATCCCAACATCACATATAGATCTATTCTGCATGTGTGTGTGTGTGTGTGTGTGTATTTACATGCATATACAGTTTGCAATACTTAGATATGTATTCCTCAATTTCAATTAAATTTCTATTTGATTTTATTTGTGCAGCGCCAAATCATAACAGAAGTCATTTCAAGGCGCTTTTTCTTGATGTAGGTTTCCCTCTAAAGTTCCCTAGAGTTGAGTCCAGTTAGATTGATAGGAACCAATCAACTTAATATTCTGTTTCATGCTAGTCTGTTCTATTCTGTTGAATTGTAAATGAAATCGCATAAATATTGCGTAGTAATTACCTTTCAGGCAATAAAACAATTAAGTCACAATATGACAAATAGTTGCATGAAGGGCATGGTAAAAGCTGCAGAGGTTGAGAGAATAACGCCAGAGGAAGAGAATAACCGAGTCTGACAGAGGAGGAGCAGGAGGAGGAGGATAAGGGGGAGGAAGAGGAGGAGCAAAGAGAGGAGGGTGAAATCTAAATGCAACAGGCTTAAAGTGTTTGATAACCTTATCGCTGCCTCACCACACTTTAACGGCTGGAA
>OMPJ01007204.1:1637-37933 GCA_900312935.1 Carapus acus | reverse complement strand
TCTCTCTCAAAGTGTTGAGGATGACTAAGTCAGTGGTTTGGGACTCTTGTAATCTTTTTACATATCAGCTGTAAACCCTCAGAGGCTTTGGTGAGATAATTATTATACTGTATGTGGAAATGTGAATCTTGGTTGGAGCAACACGACAGCAGATTTTAAGGTGCAAGGATTTTCTACGTGTAAAATTGACAATTCAGTCATAAAAGTTGATTTGTAAACTAGCCCCAATTATTCAAGAGAGTCACAAAATTTTCTGGACCACAAGAAGGAATACTAGATTATAAATTACCATTTTCAAATGAGATGTGTGTTCATCGTTGAACATCGATATTCAGCTACCAACAGAAGAAATCCAGATCAAGTGGTATTCACAGGAAGACTTACTCCATCATTGTGAACAATTTCAGTTGGTTCCTCTAACAAAGACGAGCTCTCTCCTTTATATGAACAACTGATACTGCAAGCAGGTCTCATGAGGTATATTCGCTATATCGTGCACTGGACTGGTTCTTGGAATCCATTATGTTCATTATGATAATTGCAAGGATGTCTCACTAAGTAAAGAAGACAGAGGAGTTTTTTCTCCGAGGGAGTTTTTGAGGGAGCTCTTGTGTGTTTGCACCCAACTGTAAGGAGCTGTTCAAATATGACAGCAGTGATAATTTCCTGCAGCAACAAAGCAGTTTAGGGTGACTCCTCCTAAACCTATAGTTTTAGGACTTCAAGTTGCTCTAACACACATTATTGAGGTCACTTATAACCCGTCAGGGTCAAGAAATGAAATAACAGCAAACGAATGTGGACTTGGTTACCTTTTACTTTAAATATGGCTCTGTTTGCCAAAAAGGGAAGATCCTACCTGCCTCAAACTACAGTGATAACCAAGTAATTGTTTGTCAGGTTACAAAAGATGTGGCTCGTGACCTAATTCATAATGACAGTGAGTAGCTTTTGCTTAAATGGGCCTGGAAATAAAACTGTAAAAACACCATATTCTTCTACAAACGATTTTTTTTCCCCGGTCAAAGCATATGCAACCACGTATGTTATTTCATATATCAAATAATGCAGCAAAATCACATATAATTACCCAGCTGATTAATTTTGTGTGTTGCAAATATCAAGTATGACATAGCCATGGGATGTGTAAGACTGAATTTCCGTAAATAATAATTTTGCTCAAAATTAACTGTGTGACAACTTAAAGGGAACCTGATAGCAATTCTCGGGAGTGTTGATGTTGAGAGTGTTAGGCCTTGCTTAGCCTTTAAGGCACTACTGAGGAAGACAAACCAGAACAAAAGTAAACACACTGTCTCATCAGACTTTAATTTGCTCAGTAATAACATCTTGAACAATCTGCAAACAGATCCCAGTGGGGGAGCGGGTCTGGAGGGGAGGAGTTGGGAGAGGCCGTCTGTTGACAATCTGAGAGAGCGACATTACACAAATCCTGTAACCTAGGTCGTAACAACAATGGATGCCAATAGATTCTTTAAAATAGGCCAACCCAGCCCTCATGACAAATAACACACATCCATCTCAAAGACTCGAAAATACAGAGAAACACAGGAAAAGCAAAGGATCGAAACAACAATACAGATCAGGCAGAGCTGCAATGGTTCTCAAACACAGTTTCACAAATGAAATTGATGAGATTAGTGATGTCAAATCTAAGCAGGACGTGATGAGTTGTATCCATCGGTCCCTTCACCACATACCGTACGTTTTTTTAAAAGTATACACTGCCATCTAGCGGCACATATAGAAATGATTCGTCACGGTGACCGGCCTCCTCTGTGTTTTGTCATACAACAAAACGTGTCTCAGTAATTTTGTCTGATCCTGGTCAAATTTCTCTTTGCTTTATTTAAAGTCAAAATGATGACGAAAGTGGAGTTAATACAATGGAGAAGTGAACTGTACACTGCGGCGGAACTAATACAGTCCTGATAGATGTTTCCACCCGGCGTTATTTATGCACTTGCACAGACACCTGCATAGTAGCACACATGCTAAAAGCTAGGTCCCTTTTCCTATCATCTTGCTTAAGTATCGCCTCCGCAAGGGCAGTTGAAAATGGCGCAGTCTGACGACCTGACGTTGGATTTTACCCTGAAGGAGCTGGTTATCTCGACTGGGCCGAAGGACGCAGGCATGGCCTGCAGCAGCAGTTGCAGCGTCCCGCTGCAGGAGAAGCGGCTGGTATGCGTGGAGTACCCGGCGGTGATCGCTAACGTCGGCAAGATGCTGGAGACTCTCGGGGGTGAAAAAGCCATAACAAAAGTGAGCACTGAAACGTATTTCTAAACCAACAAAATTCAGAATAACACGAGAGAAAGCTGCGGCGTCATGGTCATCTCAGAACGCAAACATTTTAAAAAACAGAAGTTTTCAGTCACATCGAAAAGTTTGATAGCACAGATCATCCCAAAATGTTCCAAAACGTTTCTATTTTATTAGGGATCAGACGGTCCTGCTCAGTCCCAGTGATGTTGTCTTTCCTCACTCTACAGATCTTCACATATCCCAAGAGGAGACTGGAGCTGCGATTCCGACCACAGGACCCGTTCTGCCACTCTCTGTGTGGAGACCGGTACCCATCCAGTAACCTGCTCCTCAGAGTGCGCCGGCGTGTTCGAAAGAAGGACCCCAGTGATGTTCAGATGCACATGGACGTCCTTGGTGTCATAGGAGCCACATACAAATTCCAGGGTTCATTTCACACACTGTCCCAATACCAAGAATGCCCATATGATTTTTGAGCATCATCTGACTTTCCGTTTCCGTTTGTGGCAGGGATGGCAGACTTTCAGTGCCTGGCTGTGCACATGGAGGGAGGGAAAACCACATCTCTATATGACAAGATCATCCTCCACAAATCCGAAAATCAGCAGTTCTTTGAAGCGCCTCTACCTTACTTCCTTCCCCCGGCCATCTTTTCACGCCTCGACACACCTGTGGACTACTTCTACCGTCATGATGTCCAGCATGCGTCAGTACAAGCCCTGTTTACTGCGTCTGCCTGAAATTTGGCTGTGCCCTTTATTTATTCACCGATGAATATAATAAAAAATCACAATGTACTTCTCAACAGCCAGGTACCTGCTCACAAGAAGAATTTCATCAGTTTGACCCGTGCCCGTCGACCACATAATGCAGTTTTCATCAGCTATAATGACCCCACTGTGCCCACGGAGGCCTTGGAGGCTGCCAAGATCAACTGGGAGCGAGTCTGCCTGAAAGATCATGACAAGCAGACGGAAATACAGCTAAGACAGGTGGATAGACACACACACACACACACACACATACACACACACACGCAGACGCACACATCACACACACACACACACACACACACACTTTCCCTCCCCTCTCTTTCTCTCTCTCTTTCTCCCTCTTAATGCTTGTTTACATGTTTATCTGTAATGGCAATAAGCAAGCAGTGTTTTACACTGTTGCACGCAGCAGCAATGTACAGAAATTGTAAGCAAACTTGTGAATTTTAAATTTGATAGATCTGACTTGCAACATGTGTAAAATTGAGGTGTGAGAATTTTGAGTTTGATACATAGTGACTGAATACGTGATTGTTGCAGTCCTCTAAGCTAATGTATTTGCGCAATATTCATCACAATTATTGATGACATGTCACAATAATGCTGTTCTGAGAATGTCAAATTCATCATGAACACTCAACAAAAAATGTCCCCAGGTGCATAAACATGGATCAGTATGTAGCACTCCTTTCTGCTCTCTGACGATTTCCACGAGGTAATCTTATGCCTCTCCGATCGGCGTATCAGTGTTTTTTCTCTTTTGAAGTTGGAAAATGACATTGCGCAACATTATGAACTGTACGTTTGACCAGCCACCTTTATTTGTTCTCTTATCTCTAACCAAACTCAGATGTTTGAGAGTCGGCCCATCTGGTCCCGCAACGCTGTGAAGGCCAACCTCGAGATCCATCCAGACAAACTGAAGCTGTTGCTCCCGGTTGTCGCCTACTACATGGTGAGACACCCCCCCATCTGAAGAGACAACGTGTTACATTTTGGAAAATGTGCAGATTGTGTATGAACGTGACCATAAATGAAGAATATGGTGGATTACAGTCTTCTTCTCTGCAGGTTGGTCAGTGATGTGATCATTTGAAGGTTCAAAATTGGTCGAACAAACAAGTGCATGTTATTTTCAGTAGACTGAGGCAGCGCTCAGTATGTTGATACTCCTCTGTCTGCCTAAAGACTAAATATTTGGGGTGATGAACGTTATTTGAGAATTTGAGGAATATTGGGTTCTTCCTCATATGATTCTTCATAGTCAATAAGCATTCAAATCCAAATGAGCATATTTGTGGACCAAAGACAACATTGATTAGACATAGTTACTGAAACCAAGGCTGATGATACAGTTCTGAGGGCACAAAGTGAGTGATAGACAGAACAGAAAGTCAATTCACCTGGCCTTTACTTTACCCAACAGTTGAAAAAAGAGGAAAACAATACCTGTGTTTACAACACAAATAAGCAATCTGAATGAAATTACAAACTAAGCTTTCTTTAGGTGACGGGGCCCTGGAGGAGTCTGTGGATCCGTTTGGGCTATGACCCCCGCAAGAGCCCTGAGTCCAAGAAGTACCAGATCCTGGACTTCAGGATCCGCTGCAGCTCAAAGCATGGTGAGATGCAGATGGGAGCAGGTTGGATGCTCAATGGCATGAAGTAGAGTGAGGCCAAAGCTTTTTGCCATAAATAATTTGGAATTTACGCTCGCATCACACTTACATGCTAAGGTCTGTGTTTGCTACCACAATTAACTAAAGACGAGCTGAATTAAAAGTAAACAAATGTATCCAACATTTGCATACAATGAACATGCACAACGTACACATCTACATTGTGAGTGCCTGTCCATGTTGGATACGCAAAACTCTATGTACAGAGTACATTTAGTAATTACATGCGATAATTACATGTGTACATTATACACATGTAATTATTCTAGTGTAGCCTTTGAGGTCGTTGTATGCATTCATGGAAAAGTGTGAATCTTTGCCTAACCACCTTTTATGTCTCCTTATGTCCAGGGTACTCATTGTCCGACATGCCCGTGAAAGCCAAGAGGAGCTCTTTCAACTACACGCTGCCCATTGCCATCAGCAAAGTGGGTGAGCCAACAGATGTCTTCATTTGTCTGACTCGCTGATTTTTTTTTGGACCGCAAAGGTCAAGAGGGCATCAATGGGATAATATTTTACATGGTGGTGATAAGATCTCTCTGAGGTGTTTGTGTGTATGTATTTGTATCGGTGCTTAGGTCCACAGGCAGCAAGTGTGTTAGATCTCCCAGCTCAGGAAGGACAAAGCGCGGGGCGAGAATTACCGTCAGTCCGATACCAGCTGAAAGTAAGAGAACTTTATCATTCTATGTGCCAATGCTCATAAAGTTTATAATCAACAACGCCTGTCTGCAATCTGGAACCGCCACATATTCATGGCAGCAACACACACAACAACAGACATCAGCATCAGACAATGAAGTAAATGCAGTTCAATATAAAATATTGTCGACTGTTACCTTAAACGTTATTGGATAGATGGTTTATTAACTATGGAAATGATAGGATCACCTGCTCAATGCAATCACCTCACCTCCACAGGAATCATCATACATTTTCAGAGATGGGATGCTTCCTCCTCACCGACAGATGTTCTACCAGCTCTGTGACCTGGATGTGGACAGGTGTGTTCCCTCAGACAGCTCACCAACTCGTCTCATTGCAAGATGTTGCATGTATTTCATTCAGTCAGTACTTGTCCATGTCCTTGAATGCATCCAGAGGGCACAAGGTCTAAATTAATTTCAACTTCAATTGTGACTCCAGCATAAGGAGTGTGATTCAGCAGAATGACGGCAAAGAGAAGGAGTGCGATGAGAAGGACGGGTGGTGCGTACTGGGCACAACTGATGAGCTCAGGGATTTGATGTCAACCATGATCAAGAAGGTTGTTCGCGCACGCAAACCAGGTTAGAGTGCAGCAGTGCAACCATTGCTTTGAAAATGTGGAGATGCTGAACAGTTTTCATTCATGAAGAAAAAAAGTCCCTCGATCAAAATCATCCCCCACATTTCCAAAGTGTGGATATTTCCACCACATGGCCTCTTAACATGCACGAGATAAGTGACAGGTCTCATTGCCAACTTTTTTTTCCATCTCCTCACCAGCAATGTTTGAAGGCCCCAAGAAGCGGAGGCGGAGAGGCCTCCATGAAAATGTGCAAGAGACGGATGTGGAGGACGAGGAGGACCTGCAGGAGGAGGAGGAGGCAGAGATAAAGGAGGATGAAGAGTATGATGATGAAGATGAATTCCACCCTTCAGAAGGCAGCGAAAATGAGATGGAGACAGAATTACTGGATTATATGTGACAAAGAACACCTTTGTCACTGGAATAAAAACTGGAATTATGCAAATTCACCTCCTCTGATGGCTAATTCACAGTTTGACTTGTGGATTGTAAATAAAAATTGCCAATGTTTACCACCTGCTGCATCATCTCTGTTATGGCAGTGTCATTTTCAAGTGGACAACACAACTCTGAAGCCCCTGTTGTTAAATCGAGCACACCAGCACTGTGAACAGCAAATGAAGCCAAAATGCATCTTCAATCTTTTAAGTAGCTGAAGTCTTGTTTTTGTTTTCATCTTGAATCAGACCAAATGCAACGAATGTTAAATGTGTAACACTGCCTGTAAAATGACAAATTGTATTTTTTCATATGCAGATATTTGTGTAAGCCTCAGTGTGGGAGACTCGCAATGTTTGTGGAGGGTTACTACTAAGCATAATTTGTCCATATCTGACCGATGCAAACAACCACCACAAGTTTATCTTGAAAGTGAGAAGTCTAAACAATTTATTGAAATGCATATATCATGTTTTTTATTGTTCTGTCTTCATATTTCAGAGATTCTATCATATTCCTAAGCTGTTCTCCTGGGAAACAGACGGATGGAAATGCGTATGTATCAAAGGATCTTTGTTTGCCGATAAGCAAGTTCACACGTACGCAGCGTTTTTCACACTATGTGCTCATATAGGGAGTGTATGGGAGTGACAACATGTATGTAACTGTATATAAAGCCACAGCACTTGTCTGCAGGTGTTGTCGAGGAGGCCCATAATGAAGATGTTGGGACTTCTGATTGCTGGCGCCCTTTTCATGGGGACCACGTCAGCAGTAACCGTAAGTTCAGCTCGGTCATATTAATCGGAAACTTTATGTATGCCTAGCAAGCACAAGCACAGTGTGAAAGATCATAGATCTGAACTAGTAGAAAGTCTGATCTGTTTGCACAGCTGTCTCAATCAATCCATTTATGCAGCTGTGCAAACTAAATTTCTGAAATAAGTATAAATTAATTGTCATCTAATAACACATTACATTATGTTTTTACATAACATTTAATCCCAGCATTAAATCCAACATTTAATATTATATTCCCTTGTTTATTTAATCGAAGCAGTTCAATGTCTCATCCTCATCTGTCCTTTTTTGGATTTTAGAGGTGTAATGCTTTTTTGAAATTGTTCTTGCAGTGAAGATGCACCTGATGTGAATGTCTGATGGCTATAGCTTGGTATTGTTTTCCGCTAGCTTGGAACAGTCTCCGTTGAGGGAGGCCAAGTGAGGGGCAAGAGCATTCGCCTGGGGTTGTTCCGTCACATCGATGTTTTTAAGGGAATTCCCTACGCAAATGCCCGGAGGTTTGAGAAACCAAAGCGTCACCCTGGCTGGGATGGTTGGTAACATTTATCCTGATACCTGGATGACATATTGTCACTGTTACTACCATCAGTAACATTTGGTGCTGGAAAGGACAAAGTGTTGAAATTATAGTGAATGCCTCTCAAATGCAAAGAAGGTAATATTGGAGAGTGAAATACCCTGGTACAGAAAAACAAACATCCTTCCTTGTTTACAGTCTGAACAGTAGCTTCAGGCTGACAAGGGTGCATTCTATAGCATTCTATAGTGCTTCACTCAGCAAAGTTTGGACTATTTTAGCAGTGTGCTCATACCATGTCTTCATCTTTAGGTGTCCTCAGAGCCTTTGATTACAAGAAACGCTGCCTTCAGGTGAATATGATTCAGACTGATCTCCGTGGAAGCGAGGACTGTCACTACCTGAACATCTGGGTGCCTCACGGCCGACACCGTAACAGCGCACACTCGCCCACCACTGTGTCCTCCTCACTGCATTCCAGTTTATTCAAGATTATTTTAAAATGATGACAAGCATGCCTCCCTGTTAGATGTCCCGTTGTCTATTAGCAGTGAAGCATGAGTTGCACCTTACTTTACTTCCTCATTTCATTTTAAGACCTCACCCTGCAGTAAATGCAAACGAGAAGTATTCTTCATAAAACTGAGGCTGTGTCTACACAGGCACACACTAAGGAGATGGGGACACATCCCTGTCAAGAATTAGGGCTCATATCTATTCACTGCCCCGTCAGTCTCTACCTAATTCCAATGTTTAGGTGCAGGCCAAATTTGATACATTCAACTTTCCACCTTGCTACCTTTAGTTTGAGACAAACTGAAAACAAAGTTAACACATACGACTAGATATTATTGTTGCTTGAGGCTATAGAGACCCATTGTTAAATCATCAATAACATTGTCATTATTCATTGTTCTTAACTTGCTATTTTTATTCCATGTTACCCTCAGTTTCCAACAATCTGCCTGTGATGGTGTGGATCTATGGAGGAGGTTTCCTGGTTGGAGGTTCAATGGGAGCAAACTTCCTCGATAACTATTTGTACGATGGGCAAGAACTAGCCGACAGGGGGAATGTTATTGTGGTGACGTTTGGATATCGAGTGGGGACCCTGGGCTTCCTTAGTACAGGAGACTCAGATTTACCTGGTAAGTGTGTGGAAAACATTCCATCTCTATGGTGAGGAAAGCCAACAAGACTAAGTGAACAATTCACTCCCGTCGTTTGATAGTAATGTCATGTTGACATCCTCAATTTCAGTTTGTCTGTTGGAACCAAACTGTGTCAAGATGATAAACAGACCTTTTTGCTAGAATGTTGTTGTAATGATCTGCTTGACAGGCAACTATGGTCTGTGGGATCAACATGCTGCCATTTCTTGGGTCAAGAGGAACATTCGCTATTTTGGGGGAAATCCCAACAGCATCACCATCTTTGGAGAGTCTGCCGGTGGAGCGAGTGTTAGCTTTCAGGTGAGCAACCTGCAAGAATCAAAGAGACCCACAGCCATAGGCTATTGCACTGTTTGGTGTTTTGAGGTTTTCATCAGTGTGTTTGCTGCTGTGTGCATGTGTGATATCTGCATCCACCCAGACTTTGACTCCCCACAACAAAGGCCTCATCAGGAGAGCCATCTCTCAAAGTGGAGTTGCACTCTGCCCCTGGGCAGTGAACAAGCAGCCCCGCAAGTTTGCCGAGCAAGTAAGCATTTAATATGCAAGATACTCCATGAATGAAATAACAAGGTGCCATTTTAAGATGCGCTCAGATTTGCAAAATCGCACAGACGGATTTTGACATTCGTATCTGCAATGTCCAGGTTGCCGAGAAGGTGAAGTGCCCTACAGATAAGAAAATGGCTGACTGCCTGAAAAAAACAGACCCTATCCTACTGACCATGGCTGGAACCTTGGAGATGTCATCAAATCCTGCTGGTGTATACTCGCCTTGACATTAATAATTCAGTGTATCGTCACAGTGTTGAAATAGAGACAAATGTGACTTATCTACTCACAGCTTTCAAACAAAAGTTGAAGCTATCTGACATCAACTCTCATCTCTCAGACCCCATCGTAAACAACTTGCTCTTGTCTCCTGTGATTGATGGGGACTTCCTACCTGATGAACCCAGTAAATTGTTCCACAATGCTGCTGCTATTGATTACATAGCAGGTGTCAACAACATGGATGGACACATCTTCACTGCCTTGGATGTCCCCTCTATTGACAGCGCAGTGGCGCCAACTTCTGTGTGAGTTTGAGAGAAGAAGAATTAAAGCCCAATATCTCAGTTCTCAAAGTAAAAGGTCAATCAGTAGAAGGTCAAATTCTGCAGTTTAACCACTTCATGGTCAAAACAAGTGGTAATGTAGTGGTAATGTTGTACGCAACAATGTTTCTTCCCAGGTTTAAGGTGATCATTGAAAACTGCATTTCTTATTCTGTTTATATAGTGATAGATTTGATTGCTCTTTCTCAATATTTAGTACTGTGTATGATCTCAAAAATTTAATTTTCAATTTCAGGGAGGATTTAAGGACATTGCTGGGCTCTTACACAGGCCTGGAGGCTCTGGACAAAGCTTACGCTGAGTACAGTGTCAATTGGGGGACCACACCAAGCAAAGAGGACATCAAGAAGAGTGTGGTAGAAGTTGGTACTGACTACATCTTCCTGGTTCCTACCCAGGCTGCTCTCTACCTCCATGCTGCCAATGCAACGTGAGAATAATTGCTTTTCACATTTTCACATTGACCCTTCACTTTTGAGGTCAGTACTGAATAGTACTGAGGTACAATAGGTAGGTAGGTAGGTACAAGTAGGTAGGTAGATAGGCCGGCCTTTAAAGCACCAACTGCTCGGCGAATGAAGCAGAGACAAAAGAAGTAGAGACCTAAACAAGAATACAGAACATCGGCGATATGTATACTTCAGTATGAAAGCAGTGAGATCGAGAGAGTACTGGATACCAGGTATAATCAAATAGATGCAATTCCTACGATACAGTCATCACCAAACATGGTCTTTTTTCATTGTTATCTCTGATTTTAGGATTTCTGATTTCTGGTGTCAGCATCCAATTATCATCAAATAATTCTTCGTCCTGCCATAGGTCAGGCCGCACCTACTCCTACCTCTTCTCTGAGCCAAACCGGATGGGTGGTTTTGGTAAACCCTACCCTAGCTGGGTCGGAGCAGACCACGCTGACGACCTACAGTTCGTCTTTGGAAAACCTTTCACCACACCGTTGGGTTACTGGCCCCGTCACCGTGATGTGGCTGAATGGATGATGGCCTACTGGACCAACTTTGCTGCAACAGGGTAGGATACCTGTCCTGGCTTCGTTTGAACCCTGGGGTAGTTGAGGTGTTGATTTTCAGAGGTGAACACTACAACCTACAAGCTTTCCCGGTGTAATTGTGTCGATTAATATGAAAAGATCTCTCATGCTTGCCTGTGGTCGCATGTTGTTCCTGTTTGGGCCTCACTTTCACCTATCCTGCTTTGTTTTTTTGTTTGGAACAGTGACCCCAATACCGGCAATTCTAAAGTTCCTGTCATGTGGCCCAAATTCACTGAGGCTCACCAGTATCTGGAACTCAACGCTAAGATGAACCCAGGTGCTGTCAAGCAGAAGATGAGGATGCGATTTGTGCGTTTCTGGACAGATACTTTACCAAACTTTCAATCACTTAATATAGATGCATAGATAACAAGTGTGATTTCACATGTACGACAAACAGATGTCTGACACATGAAAACACACAATAAATGCAAAATAAGGTGAAATTTTTGTCTCCTCTTATTCATCTCTCATGGCTAATGTAAGCATGCTGTTTTCCTCCATGTTAAACATTATGATCCGTATATCACTGCAACAATCCTTTCAACGACCCACAAGAGCAATCTGGCTGTTTATTCTTCTCTGCAATTTTTGTGTCTTTGGTTTATGCATTCATGCATGATTTAAGGGGAACAATATCCCCATCAATCGATAGAACATTTTCATTCAGACAACAGTTTCTCAAAATCATGAGCTTAATTATGAGCTCCCAGCTGTGACTGGGCAGCTGACTTTTATTTTGTCGTGCTGCATTCTGGTATTAACATACACATCATCTCTATTCTAACTCGGGAGAAGTAATGGGACTTTCTTCCCTTTGTTTTGAGGATTGCAGGTCAATATTTTGTACACAGTGTGGTTAAACATTAACACAAATAAGATCTGCCCACATCGTGCTGCTGCTGCTCTATAAAAGTCCTCACAACGTTCAACCTCATTCCCAGCTTGCTCAGGATGATGACAATTGGAATTGTGGTGACTGTAGCTGTGTTTCTGGAGACGGTGTCTGCCACCTCCGTAAGTGTTTGACAAATTCCGGTTTATAGATGCACGTGTTCAATGACTGATATTTGACCAATGATTGGTGTACTCTTACTTACAACCATCAAACAATTTTCATTATTTCAATTTTTTTTGATGACAGAGGATTATTTTTTATATTTCGCTTTTCCTGATGTGGCATGTTGCTTGCTTTAGAACATACATGTAAGAATGAGTCAATGAAGCAAAATGTCTATATGGATCCAAGATGATGCTTCTGTGATTTATAAACTGTGAATTAAAACCAAATCTCACCACAGTAACATTTTGCAAATTCCGATTTATAACACTGAGTTGATTCCAGAGAGGAATTTCAGTTTCGGGTGCACCAATACTAGTGCTGATAGTACAAGAATAGATTGATAGATGAAGAACATAAACTACATATTCTTAATATAACATCTGTGTAGCACAGTGTTCAAGGAAAGTTTTAGAGAACACAATGGCAGTACAATCTGAACCGTTGGTTGCACACCTGAGCTACAATGGTTCCTGTTGTGGTTTACGGATATTTTTCTAGAGATGGATATAATACAAAGAAATGATTGATTCTGAATGCTCCTTTTCTAGCTAGGGGTGGTGCAGACGGATGCCGGCATGGTGAAGGGGGAAAACATTCGCCTTGGTTTTCGTCGTCACATGGATATTTTCAGGGGAGTTCCCTTTGCAGATATGCCAGGACGATTTGAAAAACCAAAACCGCATCCCGGTTGGGATGGTGAGTACAACACTTGAATGCATGAATCAGCAGCTGCGGCGCTGTATGATGAACGTCTGTCTCTAGAAACCTCAGAAAATAAAGAACTATGTAGATTGACTTACCGTTGACTGATTCTGGGGTGAGTATTGTCACAGATGTTGCTTCATACAGGACAGCAATCAAATGTACTGTTTCACCGCCTATTCCTCAGACTTGTGCTTTGCAGACCTCTAATTGTGTGTGTGTGTGTGCGTGTGTGCGTGTGTGTGTGTGTGTGTGTGTGTGTGTGCGTGTATGTGTGTGTGTGTTCATTCAGGCGTCATGCCAACCACTGAGTTCAGGAAGCGATGCCTCCAGGTGAACCTGCTCATGACCAGCACTCGTGGCAGCGAAGATTGTCTCTACCTGAACATCTGGGTTCCTCATGGCCGTGAAGGTAACATGGTGTTATAATTCAGCTCACATCATCCAAACTAGCACATTGTGATGTGAAAGAAAAGGAAGTTCACCTAGTTGGCCTAATACTACTGATAATTGGACCTTTGTGTGCATGTATATGTTTGTGTGTCCAGTGTCAACCAATCTGCCCGTGATGGTGTGGATCTATGGAGGAGGTTTCTTGGCCGGAGGCTCAATGGGAGCGAACTTCCTGGATAACTATCTGTACGACGGACAGGAAATAGCGGACCGTGGGGACGTTATTGTGGTGACACTGGGATATCGTGTAGGAACTCTGGGCTTCCTGAGTACTGGAGACTCCAGTTTACCTGGTATGAACCTGAGACATCCTTCAAGCCTACACAACAACAGTGTTGCAGTGTTACCCAAGTTCTGCTGTTCTCCATACAGGAAACTATGGTCTGTGGGACCAGCAGGCCGCGATTGCCTGGGTGCATAGAAACATCCGAGCATTTGGTGGAGACCCCAGCAATATCACCGTCTTTGGAGAGTCAGCAGGGGGTGCTAGTGTCAGTTTCCAAGTAAGACGTTAGTTCCTGGACTTCCTAATATTGAACCTCAGGATTAGCCTTGTCACAAGTATAGAGTATGAGGAGTTTTCCTCCACTAACTAAAACACAAATACAGATATGTGCTTCTTCCCAAACAGACTTTGACTCCCCACAACAAAGGTCTGATCCGAAGAGCCATCTCCCAGAGCGGGGTTGCTCTTTGTCCCTGGGCCATCAACAAGAACCCTCGAAGGTTTACAGAGGAGGTGCAGCATCTCCTCATAACATATAGTTTTTACATACCTGTGGAGTGTCTAATCATTCTGTCTTGACAATTCAGTAGAGACAATGAAGTAGAGCGCATCAATGAAGCACAGCTTGATCTTAGATGTGATAAGTTTACCACTCCCTCCAGATTGCCCTAAAGCTGAATTGTCCCACCGATGCCAATATGGTGGCCTGTTTGAAAATGTCTGATCCTGTGGCTCTCACATTGGCCGGAAGCCTCAGTCTCGCCGGCTCTCCAGACAGTAAGAGCGCTCAGATAACAGTAAAATACAAACCCAATATTTGCTACACTCACATGTCATTAGAAGACATTGCATAAGAAAGTTGGCTGAGGTCTATGACTTTACATGCTAAGGACATTGCTTGGGTAAGCAGATCACCATCATCATCTGAAATTATTTGTGATTACTTCAAAATCAACCACAACTTTACACATTGGCATACCAAGAGGGTAATGGAATTATTTTACCCGCAGACCCTCTGGTGAGTAATCTGTTGCTGTCTGCTGTGATTGATGGGGACTTCTTACCCGATGAGGTGCACAACTTGTTCCCAAATGCGGCTGAAATCGATTATATTGCTGGTGTCAATGACATGGATGGTCACATCTTCACTGGTTTGGATGTACCGTCCATCAACAGCCCCTTTGTGACCACCCCGATGTGAGTCCGAGCAAAACAACAGCATGTAGGGCAGCATTCAGAGGTGAACGTGTGGCCGAGACTCGCGAGGACCGTCTTTAACTGCTCTGCAACATATTTCCAACATTCTAGAGAGGATATGAGGCGATTGTTGGGCTCCTACACCAGGGAGAAGGGTCAAGCCGGTTTGGACAGTGCCTTTTCTACATACACCGCCAGCTGGGGGTCGAGTCCAAGTCAGGAAACTATTAAGAAAACCATTGTGGAGATCGGAACAGACTACATCTTCCTGGTTCCAACACAAGTGGCTCTCTACCTTCATGCTACCAACGCAACGTATGAACAACGTTACTTCTTATGTCTCTCTTTAGTGGCGCCCCAACACCACTTACACATCATCCAGGAGGTGTACTCATGCTACCAAGAGTTAAATTAGATTAGTGTATGTTTTTGTGTGATTATTTTGTGGTCTGATACTCACCTTCATGCTCCTCTTGTCTGACACAGTCTTGGTCGCACCTACTCGTACGTCCTCAACGAGCCCAATCGAATGGCCGGCATCGGACGACCGTACCCCAGCTGGGTGGGAGCTGACCATGCCGATGACCTGCAATATGTTTTCGGAAAACCTTTAACCACGCCACTGGGCTACTGGCCTCGGCACCGCGATCTTGCAAGATACATGATTGCCTACTGGACCAACTTTGCAAGAACAGGGTACAAAAGACAAATGCCTTGATGTCTGCAGGACACGATGATAATTTCCTACAGTTCTCTGGTCTGTGTTTTTTTGATCAAGGACTGATGTCAGTCCATGTAAAACTCAGAGGTGTACACATGAGTCGTCAACATTGACGATTACTCTGTGTTTCCAGAAGTACCAAGCCAGTATTCGCAGTTAACAGGGACCACAATGAAAGCAAAACTTTTCAGCTCGGCAAAATATTGATCTTTACTGTGTTTTCTCCACAGAGATCCTAACACAGGCAACTTGGACGTCCCCGCCACTTGGCCAAAATTCACCACCACTGGACACCAATACCTGATCATCAACTCAAAGATGGACAGAAGTTCCATTGCACAGAAGCTGCGGATACGACACGTGCACTTTTGGTCCAGCATCATGCCAAACCTACCTGTCGTCTTAGAATAGAGCAAATCACCTGCACACAGATGCATGAAAGCACAAGCCTCGATACAGACACATTCGTCTGGAATAAATTGAGGGCAAACACGTGGTGTCTTTTTTTCTTTATTTTGTCTTCTTCGTGCATTTGTTTTTTAAATATAGTTTTTGCTGCAATACAGCACGATGCACAACAAAAAAATCTTTCTGAATTAATCTGAAAATTATATAATTGATATTATTCTTGTCATAAATGTCCACGGAAACAAATCAGGTGGGCAGGTTGTTGGTCGATGAGTGCAAACAACTTATTTCACGCACCCGCTTCACCTCCTTCCCCTCAGGCTCAGATCTTAAACATTACGTCATAAAGATACATTTTCAAACAGCAAATCCCTCAAAACATCCACATGCCCACTTCAGTTATTTTTGGGTGTTCTCATAGATGAGAACGTGCACACCTGACACACTGCTCACACACCTGCTCCTTCTGCAAAGCAACGTGCAACTTTAATCTAATCTGGGTGTCAGCTAAGCACATGTTCTGGCCGTCTCAGAGTTTACTGGAATCGCAATGGAAAAATATAAAGCTCAGACTAAATTGCTTTTTCTGGCTTGTCAAGTCAGTAAATGGTGTAATGAAGGCAGGCACAGAATACTTAACTGAGAATCTTCCGATGATTCAGTGGTTGGAAAGATTATTTCATTGTGCCATTTTCAGACGCAAAGCATTACAATTCAGTATATTTTTCAATATTCATAAAGGTAATACAGTCAAGGCCGGGTCAAAGGTCATTGGTCATGTGTGGAAACAAGTGTATTCTCTCGTAGAGGGGCCGTTGTGGTGCATATAAGTAAGGTGTCAAAGCGTTCCTGGGTTCCTGTTTCTGGACAGACATGGAGACCCTGAGGGTTTGCCTGATAGTCGCTTTGATGCTGGGAGCAGCGTCAGCAGCCTCTGTAAGTATATAGACACATAACTTGTCACATGTACATGCAAAGATATGGAAATTAGTCCAGTTTTTGATGCAGGTGTTTGTTCTCAGCGGTATATTTTAAAGGAAGTGACTCATTTGTTTGTGAGCAAGCTAGAAACATAGCAGCTGGACAAATTTGGCACATTTGAGACGATGGGTGTGATGTGGTGTCCCTTGAGCCAATTATAATTCTTGAGCAGAAAGTATTAACATGTTCTAGTTCCTTAGTTTTCTTGTAGACTGACACTGCATTACCAAAAATGTATTCCTCTATTCACTCAGTCATTTATTTACTAGTGTGTGATCATTAAGGATTAAAAAGAATTTGTGGCACAGTTTCTGATTCAGGTTCCCTGATATGAATGGAGAGTCAGAACGCATATGTCAGAACCTCGCAGACAATGTCCTTTCCAGGCAGCTTTTGCATCTTATTTCTTGATGAAGAAACAATTATTAGATAAGATGAGGTATTTCAACGTAAAATCATCCACACCATTTTGATTGACACAGTAAACGGAGAAAAATACCTTTTGTTTTGTGTTGTTCCATGTAAAGGTTTCAAATTCTTGCTTGGCTTTGTTCCGTAATGTGACATCGCTGCTACTGTTACTGTAGAAAGTAGCATATGCGGTATCTGACTGCAATGGAGAACTTTGTTTATCTCCTGGGTTGCAGCTCGGTGTGGTGGACACTGAGGGTGGCCAGGTTCGAGGACAAAACATTCGTCTTGGAATATTCCGCTCCATGGACGTTTTCAAAGGAATTCCCTTTGCTGCCAAACCCAAGATGTTGGAAAAACCCAAACCTCACCCTGGCTGGAAAGGTGAACGAGTACAGAAGGCCATCAAACTGCTTACAGAGAAGACATGGGAAAACGATGATTCAATGAAATATATATAATATAAAATGTTCATTGTAGTGTGGCTGTATGTGGGTGTAACCACAGTATTTGTTCCCTCAGGTGTACTTAAGGCAACAAAGTTTGCCAAAAGATGCTGGCAGAAAAGCATGCTGCAAACCTCGGCCTTTGGTAGCGAGGACTGTCTCTACCTCAACATCTGGGTCCCTCATGGCAAAGAGGGTTTGTTCCCAGGATTTTGCACTTTGCTCTGATAACTTTGATCAGGAGCTGATGAGAAACACTATCTGCTCTCACTCAGTGTCATCAAATTTGCCGGTGATGATCTGGCTGTTTGGTGGAGGCTTCATGGTTGGAGGTTCTATGGGGCCGAATTTTTTGAATAACTACCTGTACAGTGGTCAGGAGATCGCAGATCGCGGGCGTGTCATAGTGGTGTCAGTAGGATACCGTGTGGGCACCCTCGGCTTCCTCAGCACCGGAGACTCCAGCTTACCAGGTGGGTCCAAACCGGCGGTCTTCTGATGTCGCGCAACCTAAACGTGTCAAAGGTGCTGAGACAACATTGGTTTTCATTCCAGGAAACTACGGTCTGTGGGACCAACACGCTGCCATTGCCTGGGTGCACAGAAACATCCGCTCGTTTGGCGGAGACCCCAACAGCATCGCTATCTTTGGAGAGTCTGCAGGGGGTGCTAGCGTTAGCTACCAGGTCAGATGTTCTGTTGACTTGTCAAAAAAATTATGAATGTTATTGTCGGTTACAGAGTTTTGTGATGACGATGTATCATGGTGAGTGGGTGGGTCATTTTAAGTTTTGGGACACCTTTTTTCATGTGTCTTTATCTGTGTTTTGCCGTAGATGTTGTCCCCTCACAACAGAGGACTGGTAAGGAGAGCCATCTCTCAGAGTGGAGTTGCTTTTTGCCCCTGGGCCTTCAGTAGGAATCCACGAAAGGTTGCAGAGGAGGTACCTTCTCACTGTTTGTTTGTTCTCCATGGAGGTTGAAACTCCTGACCTCCAACAAATTGTTGCTGTGTTTGTTTGGAAAGCGAGGACTTGATGAAATATTTTAGGAACAGGGATGCAGTGCAAAATGATTTGTTCCACCGATATTGACTGAGCAGGACTGCATTTTATCCAGTGTCGGGATGACTGTGGTAATTATTGAACACAGTGACTATGTTTTAGTAGTAATCTTTATTTGAAAAAGGCAACCATTTTTTCTTCTGCTCTCTATAAGTAATTTGCATTTGTGTTTTCTTGTGATAATCCTTTGTTCGGTGAGATTCTGCAGAAAAAGACTGATACAGGAATTTTACTCCAACTCTCTGACCTGATTTCTACTCAGGTTGCTCGAACGGTTGGATGTCCCATTGATGACACCATGGCAACCTGTCTGAAATCGACTGATGCTAAAACTCTTACCATGGCTGCTCCCCTAATCAAAAAAGGCTCCCCAGACAGTCAGTATGATTTAACGACATTAATCCTCAGATTTGTTTCTGATCAAATGCTTCATTAATCAGTGTCTGACCCTGGAAGTGATCTCACATCTCTCCTGACATCTCTTTCAGATCCTGGAGTGTTACACCTTGTTCTGTCCCCAGTTGTGGATGGAGATTTCCTCCCTGCTCAGCCTGAGAACTTATTCCATAATACTGCCAATGTTGACTTCCTCGCAGGGGTCAACAACATGGATGGACATCTCTTTACCTCTGCGGATATCCCATCAGTTCGTCAAAATGACACAGAGACATCAGTGTACGGCTCCTTTGTCAATATGAGACGCTGAGTGTGTTGAAGGGTTTTAGCCACCAGCTCCTTTTCTGTCCCAGAATTCTCCCCTCAAGTGGCTGTCATTGTCTCATTGTCTCACACTGCAGAGAAGATCTAAAGAGGCTCCTGGCTGCATTCTCTAAAGACAAGGGACAGGCTGGCTCTGAGCTTGCCTTCGCCGAATACTCGTCCAGCTGGGACTCAACGCCGAGCCAGGAAACCATCAAGAAGACAGCGGTGGACATTGGGACTGACTGTGCCTTCCTTATCCCTGTACAGACTGCCCTCTACCTGCATGCTGCCAACGCAGAGTGAGTTAAAATTCCCTTCTTTTCTCACCTGCAGATTCTTCCCACTCACATACTCACTAGGTCATTCTCTGCCCATCCAATGGACTCAGGTCTGGAAACACCTTCTCATACCTGCTGTCTGAGCCCAGTTTATTGGCCGGCCCTGGCAAACCGTATCAGGAATGGGTAGGAGCAGACCACGCCGACGACCTGCAGTACATCTTTGGGAAGCCTTTCACCACACCAAAGGCTTACGGGGACAGACACAGGAGATTGTCCGAGTACATGATCTCCTATTGGACCAACTTTTGCAAGACAGGGTAAAGACAATTCCCCATGTCAGACCTCCTTGTTTGGGATAATGAGTGTATAAGCTTTGTACTCAGGTGAAACTCCTTATTTATACAGGGATCCTAATAAAGGAGACTCCAGGGTGCCAGCAATCTGGCCAAAATTTAATGTTGGACATGGCTTTGTGGACCTCAGTGGACAAATGAACGAGACCTCTGTTGGACAGGACATGAGATTACGTTATGTCCGCCTTTGGACCAGCACTATTCCCAGCCTCCCGTCAGTGACGTCAAGTGACGATTTCTGAATGTCAAACGCGCGACGAAGAGAGGCCAAAAACAAATAAATGTGAGTAATAAACCTATGTGATGAAAGTGTGTACTGACTCTATGGTTTATGAGTGTGTGACTTATATGATCACTGCACATTAAGGATGAGAAACCGTTCCTTGTTCCATACCTAAATACAGCATTTATCTACCTGCATATCAAGTAGTAATTGTGTGTGAGGGTGCGGCTCAGAGGGTGAGAGGTCAAATTTGCAGTTCAAACAACTGACTTGCGTGTTTTCAGATAATTTGACCCCACACACACACCTTAAAACCAAACATCAGGATACATTATCTCAAATACGTGCCAACACAAGGAGGAAGGCGATTCAGCTTTGATTTTTGATAAGAGAGAAGGTTTGTGGAACTTGATCTAGGTTCAACTCATTCAAATCCATATATAAACAATGCTTTCCTCTCTAGGTATGTTTCCCCCCCAGACGCATTCATCTGGTTATTCATTAATCATTTCTTCATCTTTTCAGTTCACAAACAGGTGTGACAGTCACTGATCGGCTGTACATGTGCACAGATATCTCACTGGAATCAATGAGATGTCTGTGATACTGTTTATGATAACGGATGACGGAAACACAGTTGAACATTTGCAGATGAAAAGTTCCTCAAATGTCTCGGTTGACAGCTGCAGAATCTGAAAGGTGACCTTCTGCACCGATTTCTTCTGTTCTTTGTTTATTGTATAGATAAAACGATTTTCTTGATCAAAAATCAAGATTCTCGAATGTAGTCGACCTGGTGACCTGAATTTAACCCACTGATGATGTAATAAAAGTCACAAAACACTTTTGGGACCCGAAAATCAATTCTTTGCAATCTGATGCTCTCACCTTGATAATCAAATCATTAGGATTGGCACTGTATATATAGTGTCATATGGTATTGACACTGAATCACGCTGATACCATATCTGGCAGTCTCGTGCACCACACACACACACACAGTCAGGAGATGCCGGGGACATCCTCCTCCTCCTCCGCGAAGTGGTCCAGTCCACGCTGCAGGTGAGCCCCGGGCACCTGGCGGCGTGTGGGCGGGGCACAGCCCGGCGCCGCGCCGCGCCTGCGGTTTCCACGGTGCCTGCCCCGCTGCCACGGTGACACAGCGGCCGATGCGCTGCAGCAGGAGCAGGGGGGGAGGCGAGCGGAGCGCCGTGTCACTGCAGACTGCGACAGAGAGCCGCAGAGCCGAGGTGGGGTGGCGGACAGCATGGACAAACGAAGCAGGAGAGCGGCGATGCTGCTCGGGTTGGGCTGCCTGGCCGCGGTGCTGCTCGTCCACGACGGAGACGCCTTGGACCCGGCCGGTGCCTGGTACCCGCTGTGGAGGAGCGCCGGGATGCTAAGCGCCCCGGCGCGGGCGGTGGGCTGTATCTCCGCCGGCGTCGGGCTCCTCGTCCTGGGCTGGCTGTACCGGCTTCTCTTCGCGCCGCTGGAGCTGCTCAGGGCGCCGGAAGACGTGGGCTACATCGCCGAGGACGGGCGGTCCCGGGCCCGGGCGGCCAACGAGGCGCGACGGAGGAAGAAAACCGGAGAGCTGCCGCCGGTGTACCCCAACGGCTGGTACCGGGCGGTGGACTCCCTCGCCCTGGACACGGGCGAGGTGAAGAACGTCACCCTGCTGGGTAAGTGTAAGATGACGAGACTACACACTACACACACCGCGGGATTCGCTTAGTGGTGGAGACAAAAAGTCCTTTTCCTCAAGAGAACATGTGGAACTTGTGGAGAGCGCGCACAGCAAGGGGAGAGCTGTCCCCAAGTTAAGGGGCTCACATGACACACACACACACACACACACACACACACACACACACACACACACACACTATCATCTCAGATTGACGTGGTGCCCCTCCATGACAGACTGGGCCACCTCTCTGCATTCAGTCTGTGAATACTTTTAAAAAATACTGACTCACCCTCTTATTTTCAGATTTGTTGCGACAAAACTAAACATATCAATATAGTGCACTTTCTATCCTTCTCATACTCAAACTGTAGACTCCTGCTGTAAAATCAAACATCCATAGCACAACCTTCCACTGATCTTAGTGCATCATAACTTCTAGCATCACGAGTAAGAAAAGTTTGAAGAAGGGCTCACAGAGCTGTGATGTCACAGAAAAGTTTCATGCTGTTGGAGAAGTGAAGCACAGGACTGAAACATCGGAGGAAACAAGGAAAGGCTGAATACAAGAGACAAGGAGTGAAGGAAGTGTAGATGGTGCATTTGTGTGTAACCCTGCGGCTGTTGCGATCAAGTTTCAAATTTGAATGTTTTTGTTTGTTGTAACGGACTCCAGCAGGCACACTTTGCTGCTTTAGAATTGACAATGCAGGTATGGTGGTACGTACTTTTAGTTCAACCTCCAATATGCCCATCGCCAATGCCTAAGAGGCTCCAGGAGACCACATTTACTTCTGAACAATATTAGAAGTTGTGTCATACTCTCAAAGTGAACATTCTCCTCTATTGCACCTCTGTCTCCATCAAGAGGAGGTGGCTGAACTAATCTTAGCCTGGATTGGTAGGATCTGAATAACAACGTGATTGCCAGATTTGGGCCTTAGAAGCCAGTCTTTTGTTTTGATAAGAACAGTATTAGTCAGGCAGATGGAAGTCTCCAACAGAGTACATAGACAGTGTCTTCAACACCAATCCTCTATTCAGGGCCCCTGAACCACCATAGCAATGAGAACATTACCAAGCTTTAGTTACAAGCCGAGAATTTGTCAAAGATTTTTTGACAGATCCATGTTGTCTCAATGACGGATTGTGCCCACCAGATGTTTCACTATTGGCTGTCCAGGTAACCTGATGTTTGTTGTGATGTCTTAGACAGGTGAGAGCTTCTCATGTTGCCGTTCTGTGTTTGTGCAGTCCACTTCCTGCCTTTGTCGCTGAAAGGATTCACAGGTTTGGCTGCTAGGTGACGATTCCTTTGCAGATAAAGCAGCTTTGTTTAGTCTTACATGGACTAGTTTGTTATTAAGGGGCCATGGAGGCAAATGCTATGGTGACTACCACTGTTGTGTAATTTCAAATTTTCTTTAAATACCTGTCAGATTTCAATGACATTGTTTCATTTCTCTACGTCATCTTTTAATCTGGTTTTAAATAAATGCCCAAGGAGTCATTCGAGGAATTGTGTTTGATATGTGAAGTTTATCAATCACTCTAAATAAAAGTGTCCTGCGCACTTTATCGGTGTTTGATGAATATGCTACCACTATCTTAGGACCTGTCTAGCTGTTCTATAAATGGGACTCAACAAAGACTTGATAAGGTTTTGTGACAGATTGTAATCCAAACACCGCACAGAAACATTGTGTACGTCTCACAGTCATTTGTCTTTGTCCCTTCCCTCCTGCCACCGCCCCTCCTCCCATCATTCCATCAATTTACATTCTGCCCAGCTTGTCTCATCCGGTGCGGATCCTTCATGGTTGACGTCCCCTTTCTCAGCTGCAGTGCCTGACTCATAACTTTCCTCTCTGTCCTCCAGTTACATAGTGTATTAAATTCTGCTTAGAGAGTGGATTTGCTGTTTGTTAGTGTTGCAATGCAGTAAAGTTCTTGCCAGAGTCTACAGGGACCGTGATGCTCCTTGTTCCCTTTGTTGAGGCGGCTTGTATTTGATTGTATGTCATTAGACAATCGATTGATTTCTGTGGGACTGATTTTCATGAGCCTTGTTGGGTTGGACATGATACAGGAAGATCATCACAGACGATCTGAGGAGATGCTGCAACTGTAGTTGCCACTATAGTGGTTTCGACCTTGAATCTGCTCCTCATCCAATTCCCATTCAGCTTTTGAGCAGGTCCAACATGAAGATGGACATTGAATGTCTAAACCACCGGTTCTTAACCTGGGTTCGATTGAACTCCAGGGGTTCGGTAAGTCTCAGGGGTTCGGTGGAGGTCAAGACACACAACCAACTCATGCGATTTGTGATGACTGGCCCCGCTTGGCCATCGTGACAAGGGTTTGGTGAATGCACATTTGAAACTGATGGGGTTCAGTACCTCCAACAAGGTTAAGAGCCAGTGGTCTAGACCAAGCCAGAGAATAGATTGTATTGTTGCCTTTCAATATTTCTCATGGCGGTCAATGTTGCGTGTGGGAATGAGGAAGAAAATTCAACAGTGGGTCCTCTAACTGTTTCTTTCCATCTCGTACTTCCATCCCACCCTGTTTTTAATCCTCCAGGGGAGCAGTTGGCAGTCTTTCGTGGTCAGAATGGGAAGGCGTATGTAGTGGATGCGTATTGCCCTCACCTGGGTGCCAACATGGCCGTTGGAGGAAGAGTGATGGGGAGCACTTTGGAGTGTCCTTTCCATGGATGGAAGTTTCGGGGAGAGGATGGAAAGTGCGTGAAAATTCCCTATGCAGAAAAAGGTACGACCTGTCACTGCCCCCTTTTTTCTACGTATGGAACCCTGCATATGTGTGTAGGAATGGAAGACTTACATCTGCAGTTGTGGGCAGACGTTTCATTCATGTCTCTAACGCGTCTGTCCCCAGTGCCTGAGTTTGCCAAAGTGCGGTGCTGGCCGAGCTGCGAGGTGAACGGCCAGATCCTGGTCTGGTTCCACTGTGACAGAGAAGATCCACAGTGGACAATCCCAGAAATTGAGCAGATCACAAAGGGGGAATGGCTTTATCGGGGGAAAACTGAGCACTACATCAATGCCCATATAGAGGTCAGTGTTGTGTTACATAGATATCATTTATGGTGTACTCTCCCGAGCCTGTAAGTTATATGTTCCACGTTATGCCACAGGGTGGAGCTCTTTATTGCAAAACAAATCCATCCAGTTTTTTCAAACAGACTTGTGCTGTTCAGTGGGTGGCCGTTCTGTCGCTTTACCCCACAGGTGAAGGCTCATTGAATTCCTTCAACTGGTTACTTTGAAGATATCCGCATATCTAGATTTCCACATTCTATTCCTTTGCACCGGAATTCAGCACCTTAGTGTCTTTGCGCGACTCAATTGCTGGAATGATAATAAAAGTTTCCCGATTCCTGATCCCTGATTCTGCAGGAGATCCCAGAGAATGCAGCAGATGTGGCCCACCTGGCACACCTCCACACCCCAGGCATTGTCAGTGGGGTGGACCTGCGCTACACCAACAGCAAAACGTGGGAGTTTATCCGACACGACTGGAAGGTAAGAACAGACAGCGGAAAACTGGATTAAACACTCACACCACTGGGTGCTGAAAAAATATCTACTTGTGTGTGCGTTCAAGGTCCAGTGGGAGCCAGAAGAGGCGCCCGACACGCATTGTTCCCAGTTGCTGGTGAGGCATGAACTCACTGTGTTTGGACGTCACTTCCCTCTGCTGGATTTGAATGTGGTGGCCAGACAGGTAAAGCATCCTCGTCCCTGTCCATCGTAAACCGATCTCTGACTGATGTCTGACGCCTCTCTGTCCCGACTCTCCCTGCTGATGTCAGATTGGCCCCAGTGTGGTGTTCCTGAGGTTCCAGCACAGTTTCCTGGGTCGCGGTGTAATCATGCAGTTTGTGACGCCGGTCGAGCCTCTTCTCCAGTGTGTCACGCACACCATCTTTTACCAGTCCAACATCCCGGCACTGGTGCCCAAATTCATCCTGAGGGCAGAGTGTATCCAGGTTAGTCTCTTAATCAGGGCGCACGCACTCTGATGCCGGGGCCACGTCGTTGGTTTTTGTTCGGCAGGTGGGGGACAGGTGATGGGATTGAGGAGTGAAAGGCCAGCTACACCAGGGCAGAGATTCACTGCGAGAATTCTGTACTAATTTTGGCGGGCCAGGTCAAAAAGACCATCGGGCCTGATGTGGCCCACGGGCCATAGTTTGTCCAACTGTGATTTAGGAGATGACACAACACAGTGTGAGCAAGCGTTAGATTTAGTGTTGAAGCCTGGAGCGTCTCCATCTCTGTCATTAATCACAAATAATGAGTTTTTAATTCTACACTACTGGCAGAGTCGAGTGCAGAGAGATCCTGGCAATGTACTTACCTCCTCCTCCTCCTCACGCTCAGCCTCATTGTACCTCGTCACGTCATGCGGCACAAAAAGTGCAACAGAAGTTGAAATTATCTCCACCTGCCCTAATTATAAGCTGTGATAAAACTCCTTTTAAAAAGGGGAAAGTAATGATATGTTGTGTGAAAGGGCGTGGGAGGGAGAGAGTGGCGCTATTCCAGGCCTTTTGCCTGGCTACAGAATGTAAGCACGACCAGCAGGGGGCTCTAGTCACATTTATTTTTGTGCTAATACCAGTGAAACCCCAGTAATGATGCATGGCTCCTCTCCGCCTCGCCCCGCTGGCCTGCGGTTGCCGCTTGAAATGACTTTAACGCAAAAAAAATTGTTTCTTACTTTACCTTGCCGCGAACACAGTTCGAGCGGGATGTGATGATCTGGAACAACAAGACGTACACCTCCAGGCCCCTTCTGATAAAGGAGGAGTCAGCCATCCAGAAACACAGGCGGTGGTACAGCCAGTTCTACAGTGACAACAGCCCCAGGCTTCGGTACCAGCACGACACTTTGGACTTCTGATCTCCCCCCAGACCTCCATCTGTCGGGGGCTGCAAGGGGATGGATTGGACCTGCACGGAGGAGGTCAGGGCTACACAGATCTGTCACAGGTGTCGGGGGAGTTTGAGCTGGCGTTCATTTCTATCTTACCTTTTCTCCGAAGCCATGCCGGTGTGAGCAATGGGGCCAGGCTTTTGTTTTGAAAGCCTCAGCCTTCTTAAAGCCTTAAAGCCTCCTTTGATTTGGCTCCTGTCGTGCGCTCCACGACTCCTTCACAGATGCAAGTGCCTCCAAAGCTGCTGAAGATGCTGTACACTAGGAAACATCGATCAAATCGTAACCAGAGTGTGACCTAAGATGGAGGAGTTGGATTAAGGAGGTTAAGACATTTCAATTACATCTGAAAGAGTCGAATGCACACTTGATATTTATTTAGTACAGCTCAAGAAAAATGCTCAATATCAAAATCAAAGATGGATTAAGCAATGACTTTTTAAAATTGTTTTAATTTTTTTTATTCTACATATATACAAATATGCTCTCAAGTATCTAGTAAGAAGTATGTTAAAGAAAAAAAAAGTCAATCAGTAACGAGGGGCATGGCCACATCTATAATCTATATAATCTTTTTATTGGATGATGCTCATTCGTTTATTTTCTCATCTTTTTAAAGCGTTTTGTTATCTAGCGAGACAGAAATCTAAATTGAAGTTTCAAAATCAAAAATTGAGAGATTATGAAACACAAGCTGTGCAAATTTATTACATATGCCAAAGCTTTTCATTTTCTATCAACAACTGTGACTGAAAAATCCTGGTGTTATCCTGGTGTTGTACAATCAGTTTGGCCTTAATTCAGACAGTCAGCAGTCCTCCACACCTGCGAATATTCTGCTAAAAGAGCCAAAGCCACAAGGACGTCTTCCGCACAGAGCCGGCATCCCAAGCATTTTCTCTGCTGCGGGGACAAATGTGAAGCTCCACACAGACATTTCAGACACTTGTTCGTGATTTATCTTGATTACATTCTCTTGGTTTGTTCAGACTTTCAGGCTCATATGGCACCTTTCATGATCACAGAGCCTTTATGATCATAATCGGAAGGCAAGTTTTTGTTTCTGACCTGGTTGAATATAGCAATAGTATATCTATCTTTGTAACTGCTCAATCTAAGCCCTCAACGTGTGGGTTTGGTCTCAGGAACACGGGCAGCTCTGTTTGTTCACTCAGGTTACTCAACAGCTTAATGGCCTCTTCAAGGACAAGCCAGCTGACAGCGTGTGTTTGCCGGAATTTCTTCAAGTGATAGCAAATCCCATTGTGTTAGCTTGAATTCTGAGTAAATGATGATTGTCATAGAAATTTCAGCTCTGAAGAAGCCAGACTAACTGTGCTTTAAAGGAAATTGTGCAATGAAAAGCCGATAAAATGGAAAAAAGGTGAGGTGCTGCACGGATGCTGTTGCTAAGCTACAATCACCACCCATTTTACACTTCAAACGCTCAAAGTGAAAATTCCGCCTACTCCTTGAGTTATGATGGCTCTCTTTTTCCAGTTCCAGCAAAGCCTTGGATGAATGATTTCTCATATCGATCAACGGCGAATTGGTTGTATTTTTTCATTACATTTCATTTATATCTTTTTTTCATCTCAGTTTTGTATGCCTCAGAAATAGTGTCAATCCCTTCCTAATAGATGACATGTCAGAGAATGTCATAACCCAAAACGCGTAAATATGAATGTAAATATACCGGCCGAATCATATTATGCGGGGTTCGGATGACGGATGAGCCTGAAACCTGTCAAGATTTGCCCTCATAAACCAAAGAGTTATACATAAATTTTGTTTTATATTTTTGTCGTTATGTATTTTTGCCAATTAATGATTTGGGTGCAGAGTGACCCAATTGATAAGCATGATGTTGGTGAACTGTTTGAGTGATAACTTGATTAATTTGGCCTTAAATGTGATTTACTTGAACATCTTGGCTTAGAGCTTAACTCTGTGACAAAGACAAATTGATGGTCTGAAAGAACATCCATTAGCTCACTACTGTGTCACACTGAGGAAATGAAGATGTTATTTCATCTTGTTTCGAAGCTCTAGTGGACGGGACCCTCACCCAACCCTGTTGCATGTTTCTACTCCTCCAGCAGAGGGCAATGTCAATGCTGGGGTTTTATTTGTTTTGTTTTTACCTCTGAGGTCGTTGTGAAACTTCAAGCTCAGAGGAAAAATAATTCAAAATACCCTGCAAAATAAGATAGCAAAATCTCCCCAAAGAGCGCCTGAATACAGAATGAGCTATTACTTCATGTTTGATTTGTCGCTGACAACTTTTGCACTGGAAAGCTGGCATGAAAGCGCCACTCTTTTGACAGATAGAGGTGCTTCTCTGCTTAAGCGTGCCTTCATTTGAGCTGCACTGAGCCATCTGCCGCCTCTGCGTGGCCTTTTTTCCTCTGAGGCGGGGCTGTTGCTTTGCACTGTGAGGTTTTCACAACCTTTCCCTCCACGTCTGTGTTTACTCCCGGATAGATCGATGATCTCATGTGGAATGTTGGCTCTCGACACGCTCGTGTATTTGTGTTTCCAGTACTTCTCTGACATATCTGGGAGCAAGCAAGGCTCTCAATTCATTATGAATCTTATTGATTATTCATTTGCGTTGTTTCACAGCCACACCTTAATGACAGCTCAGACACCTCAGAGACGAACCGCTACAAAAGCTGCGGGGCTCAGTTAAATGTTTCAGTCCCCGCTCAAAGCCTAGACGTGGCTGTGACAAATTGCCTGCAGTGATGAGGGGCCTGTGTGGGCGGCATAATATCATGTTTGGTTTCTCTCAGACTTTCTAAGCAATAAAATGTCCAGGTTGATAACCAGCAAAGTCCAAAAAGCACAATGTTGAAGACGAACCTATGCTCCTCTTCCTCTCCAGTTTCTCTCGACATGAATAGTTATTTTTGTAACTGGCTGATGTAAATCTGTGAATGTTTATTTAAATACGCAGAATAAATCCTCTGCTCCACTTCAATGTGTTCGCGCATGCATTTCTCAGCACGCTAAAGCTTCTCCATCACACTGAATAAGTTAATGTGTTAAACTGAGCAGAACAGTCCAATGTTGGCTGTGCAATTTAGCCAGTGGCACTGCGAGGCACATAATCTGACGCTTATCTGGGAGCGTTCTTATCTTATCGTCTGGTGGTGTGAGAACTATGCTGCCTTTGTCACACACAAGCGTGACATTGACTGCTGGCTTGACTGAGTTTTGTTTGGGACAAAAGCAGGACCAGGAAGACGCACATTTAAAGGTGTGCTGGATGTTGTCCTGGCGGCTGGAGTTAGCTCCTTGTCTCCGTCCCGACACATGGCTGAAGCGGACATGCCCGAGGACAAGGAGGAGGCCGTTACCATCCAAGGCGGGGTCGAGGATGTGAGGTCTGCCCGGGATGCTTGCCTCAGCGTTTCCTACACGGCCAGGAGAGCGGAGGAACCTAATGATGATAGCAAGTCGGTCATCCAACCTCTGCTGCCTCAGCAGGATCCCGAAGCAGTGACAGATGGGGTCGACCCCGCGGCATCTGCTCCACGCAATTCCGAATCCCCTGCCTCGGATCGTCCTCACTGTGGCGGAAGTCACAGCAGTCGCAGCAGCAGCGGCACGCACGAATGTCCCATCTGCGGAGAGCTCTTCAGCTTGGACGGAGACCGTCGCGTCACCTTGCTGAACTGTAACCACAGGCTGTGTCGCCGCTGTGTCTCCAACATTCTGAAGAGGGCGCGAGACCGGAGTAGAGTGCGATGTCCGTACTGCCGCCTGACCACGCCGTCACCGCAGTGGGAGATCATGGGAATGCAGGAAGAGGTGCAAACAGTCAGAGCTTCGGGTTTCTAGTCAGAGTTTAACAAAGCGGCTTGTGCAACTTGATAAGAAAGACTTCAGAACAAACTTCCACACCAATCTAGTCACAGCAAGAAAAGGCAGAGAAATCTGGTGTTGGGAATGGAAAATGAAACAATTGCAAACAGTTGCAGCGGAAATTCTACTGTCAGTGCCAGTTTGGATCTATCTGTCTTTACAGACAGAGTGTTAGATGCTTCAAAGATGAGAGTTAATGAACTGTAATAACGCCATAATCATTTCCCCAAAGTTATTAGATTTGTTACATCTACAGCTTTTTTTTTAGAATGATCTCAATTCAGTCGAGCAGGCAACCAGACGATTTTAGTTGACTCTCTGGAAAGAATCAAAGTTGCTTTAATTTTGAACCGTAATGTTCAATTTTAACCCTCGAATGCATTAACAAGTGTTTGTCAGGAGACACACCAAGTGTGTCATTGAGTTAAGGTCAATGACAGTGGAAGCCTGGCACAAATCTCGACAAATTTTCACGGTGTGGTTTGATGAGGAGACTTACATCGTAATGCTGCTCGCAGCACATTAACAGCTTGAAACTGTGTGTATTGTGACAGAGCATGGAGGCAGCATTCTAAGAAATGTCCCCAGACATTGGTAAATACAGACCAGTGACCTGGAAAAGTGGCCAATAACGATCACATCATTTTTCTGCAGCTAGAGAATTCAATCCAATCTCACATCCTCGTGTTGAATTGGTGCTTTTGCAGTACAGCAGCAATATCTACGATTCTGGACCTCCCGCTGTCCTGACCCTCCTCAGTCCCGGGCAGCCGGAAACCCCGGAGACACCTGCGGGGACATTCTGCTGCGTTCCCGCCCGGAGACGGGGAGGAGAGGAGAGCAGAGGCGGCATCTGTCCCCCCTGTTGTGACGGGGGCCCCGTGACGCTCAGGCTCAACGTGCTCTGCTGTCCCATTTCCGCCGTCCTGCTGCTCCTCGTGCTGCTGCTGACCTGCCTTCTCTACGTTATCGTCCCCCTCACCATGCTGTCAACTGTGCTGAAAGGATGAAAGGCGAGAGTTTGCTGTGGTTTGTGTGTAAAAATCTGCCCTAAATGTATTTTGTGCAGCAGCAGATAAAGCACGATAAAGATAAAGGAAGGTGATGAAGAGCTTGAGAAGAATAACTCAAAAAGTTGTGCCAAAAGGTGTAATTTGTAATGAAACATGTACTGAACAACCCGTCCAAAACATTTTTTAAGTATATCATGATGTTTGCCAAATTCTTCCCAATTCCTCGTTTAGCAAGTTCTTAAAAGAGATGATGTGATGATTTAACAAAGGAGATCAGTCAGACCCAACAATAGTTTTCAAAAACTGAAATTCTTCCACTTAAAAACCGCTTAAATCTAAATCTGCTCTGCATTAATTTGTAAATAGAACAGAAAATCTTTGTCATTTTCATGGAGTGACATGCATAAGAAGAAATAGCCACACCAAATCCTCAACAGCTTTTGACATCCTTTTGCAGTCACAGATGAACACACACTTTTTGGGAGGAGGTAAGATAAACAAGGCGAAGGAAAAAAACAACAAAAGTGGCAATGGCAACGTAATTTTGCTGTATTTCTTTGAAATTAATTGATGCATGGCCACTTGAAGCTACTTTTTTGGTGAAAACTTGTGTGTCTCCTCTGTCTTTTCTATTCCTCCCAGAGTTTCAGTGGGCAAGTTTCCTCTGTGGGGTTGTGTGATTTACGGGTTTCTGGGCTGACCTACTTCTGATCAGCCCAGACACTCTCTGCTGCGCGCGGCTGTGTATTCTTAGCGGTGCAAACATAGCTCGATCTGATCCCGTCGCCTCCTCAGTGTGATGATCATTTGATCCTCTTCACCAAAGAGGGAGAGTGGGGTAGCAGCTTTATTTGCTTTGGTTGTTGATTTGTTCCTTTTGCGTTGTACTTTTGTTCCTTTTAGATTTGCTTTCGTGCCGGTGATCCTAAAACACACAGTGACTGGAATATAACGATGTGTTATCACCTGGTTCAAGGAACTCTCATGCTCTGCACCAGGAAATGCAAGCACGGCCTTGTGCTCTGTTCCTTGGCTGCTGATGTTACTCTCCTCTAATCATATCCAAAACTGCCAAAAAAACAGTAAAATTTCAATACCGGCACTTCATTCAGCCACTTATGTACTCACGATAACTAAGTTTAGGTCTCATCTGGTCCTGACGTCTGGGCTGTTCCCTCATTTGGCAAAAAAAACCCAACAACAAATCTCCTCAAAACACCTGTGGTGAGATAATTAGATTTCTGGAACCATCAAAGACAGATATAACAGTTGTACATGTCACAGGGGGTGCCATGAGACCATCTGACAGACATAGTTTCAATTAATTGTATGTAAATTAATCTAGAAGAAGAACCACTCAACCTAGTTTGAGTCCACACGATGGAGGGCCGACTGAGGTCCATGATTGAAGTTTAGTCTGATTTGCTCCTATTTGGAGAAACCGACACTCCATCTGTCCTAGTTGAGAGCTCCCTCTACTTTTCAATGCCGTGCTCCAAAAAGAAGCGGCTGCATCCATCTCCTTTTTCCTCCTCCCCGATGGCGTGGCGCTCTTGGGCCTCTTGTGGGTTTGAGGAGAGGAATTGATCTGTATTGATCAGGCGGCGCGCTCCCTCACTGAAGCAGGAATTCATTCTGTTAGATTTCCCTGCATGTTTTCTTGCGGCATGAATACTTCAGTGCCGCACCGGGACAACTGAGGCAAATTCATAATGCATGCTGAAGCTTTACACAACACGGGAAGCGCATCAGACAGACAGGCGTCCATCTGCGCTCTGACTCATCCTCTCATCAGCTCCGAGCGTCTCCGGGCCTCATTGTGACCCAACTCGCCTTTATCGCCTTCGATCTGTTGACGTGAGCGTCACAGTGTACGGCAATTTACACAAATCAGCTCATTGGAGAATGTCGCTTCACACGTTCAAGTAACCTTGAGGTGACACTCAGCGCTGAGAACGCATCATCGGGCTGCTTCAACGGTGCAGACGCACAAATGGGCTCTGAAAACAAAACACGGCGGTGATGAAAACGACCTCAACGACGCACCTTAATGCAAATGTTCTGGCTTCGTTTCTCGGCGCTGGCACCTGTTTTTGCTGCAATTTGCAGAGATCATTGATCTCCCGAGTCGGCCACGTCAGCCCTTTCCCCATCATGCAATTGTGCGACATGCCGGCAGTGCACCACACCATTTGCACCAATTACAGCAGCAGACGCTCTCCTGTTGAGAGACAGCATTTTCCCATTTTGACCTTCTCAGCACGCGGGCTCGTCTTATCTCACAGTTCCTGCAATTAAGGCCGATACCTGTTGTTCTTGCTTTAAAGATTGGTGTGGTTTAATTGAAGGGTGAACAGCCAGGATGAGAACAAACATTCTCGGAGATAAATGCACAAAATTCACGAGCAAAAATTCTGTCTCGCTAAGCGACAAAACATGTAGGAGTTGGAGTGTGACATGATAGGTGTGTGTGATTCCCCTGCTCTGCTTAGGCACCCACGGACCAACATGCCAAGAGTGAGACAGAGACAGCGAGGGTGGACATAGAGAGAGAAAGAGAGTGGAGGAGAAACAGAGAGAGAGAGAGAGAGAGAGAGAGAAGAGTTCTGTTCTCTCTCTGCCTGCTGAAAGAGCGAGTGGGTGGAACATGACACTGAGTTTTTTTTTTCTTCTGTGTGGGTGGAACGCCGAGTGTGAACTCAAGTGTCTGTGTGTGTGTGTATGCGCGCGTGCGTGCGTGTGTGTGGATACATGGGTGCTAAAAGGATGACAGGAATGGAAGAGAAAGGAAAGTTCTCAATGATGATTGTATTGATGACATCTTTGCATCTGTCCTCATTTTTCCTCTCCGTTGTATGACCAGCTGTCTCGACTCGAGGAAGATTCGACATGTTTCATGCTTACTGTCCCCTTTAACTGATTTGTGCACCTTATTATTAATTCAACATCACTCAGCAAGACATGGACACATGGTGTGCATGCCACTGTGTGTGTGCGTGTGTGTGCGTGTGTGTGCATGCGTGCGTTCATCGTGCATCGTGCACCGTCCATGCGTGCTTTATTCAGAGTTCAGCGACTTCATGTCAAGCACATTCTATAATCCTGAAACGTCGATTGCTTTTTGGGTAGTTGCATGAAATTTGTCTCAATTGCATTTTCATGGCGGGACTTTTTGCTCTTCATCCTGTCCTCTGTCCCTCTCATTTTCCTGCTCTTCCTCCCCCTCTCCCTTTCCGTCTTTGCCCGCACTCGTACTTCACCGTCTCCTCCTTTGAGGGCGATCGCTTTTACTCGTCCTGCACTGGGGAGTGTGTGTGTGTGTGTGTGTGTGGTGTCACAGTACTGCGGCCGGCGTTTTTCGTCCAAGCAAATATGTTGTTGAGGTGGGGGGGTAAGAAGCTTGTTTCCAAGGTAACCATCAGGCCCCGCGTGTGTAGCTGCAGGCGCAGCAACACTCAGTGTCGGAGCTCCTCACAAAACTGCACAACACACACTCGCACCGGCCGACATGGATTCTGACTTCCCATAAGCATTTGTTCTGTCTTCTCTCTTTCACTTAAACACATCAGGTTTCGTTCCAATAAATGGTTTACACAGACGCTTATTTCATCAAACTGATCTGCATCTGCAGTTTCAAATGTTTATATTGTAATTTTAAGACTGATCTTCCTTTGAGTGTCTCTAGACCGAGCACAGACGCAGGAAAAAGGAAACATGGTGTAGAGAAGGTAGAATGTGAGGTTTGTGTGATCTGTACTGTGTGTGTCTGCCGTGAGAGACGATGAGTTTGTGGGCCGTTGACGTCCATCTTCATCAGCCATCACATTCCATCATCAGCTAGTTGTGCGTGGATTGTGTTGGCGTGGGCGTATAGAATAGAATCGAGTAGAATAGATTCAGGGTTATTTCCCCATTTGTGAATGACCTTAGGTGATTTTCAGTCTTATCTTCTTCCCCGCTTCTACACAATGACAAACGTTGTAGCTAGCAGAGTAAATGTGTGGAAAAAAATGCTCTCATGAGTGTTTTCCACGTGCGATTACTGCAGTTTATCTGCATGATAATGGAATTTCGTTCACTCAATGTAGATATTAAGGAATGCAGAACAGGTTAGCATCTCCTCAATGTACTGTAAGTGCAGTATACAGTATAGCCTTCGTGTGTAATTTGTAAAATTGTAATACAATGAAATCGTTAATATATTTTCTGCTGCGTGGGTCCACAGCAGAGTGGCGCTATTACTTATGCTTATAATGAGTTCAGTTTTGCTTGAGTTGATGCCTGATGTCAGATCGCCTACTCGATGTTGTGCTGCAGCCTTCGGGTCCACGCTGAAGCCCACACGTTGATGTGAGCTGATCCGCAGCCAGTCTACAGTCTGATGAAAACAGC
>OMPJ01007202.1:10053-20366 GCA_900312935.1 Carapus acus | reverse complement strand
CGTTCCTACAAGACCTCTTAAGAGTGCACTGATTGTCTCACTCTGTTAGCCATGTCTGTAATGCTTTTTCCCCAAGTGTTTCCATTTTTTCTTGCCTGGCCACTCATAGGTCAAACTGTCTCCATTCACCTTGCTGTGCTCCCAAACCTGATTATTGTCTCCCCATTCAGAGAGGTCACTTCTGTTAAGACACAGTTGCTTCTGTTAATTTCAACAAACCTTTGAGTCACCGCCCATTCATCTTTCCCACCACTGCCAGCCAAGGCTGGTGCACACTTTCCACAGACAATCATTAGCCTGAGCAATACACCCTCGTTGTCCTTTCTTAGCCCCTGCCACCTCTCTGTTGTGGCATCAGGGCTCTCATCCAGAGGAATTGAATGGCTAAATGGCCACAACCAGTCATCTGGAACGACCCTGCAGTGAATATTAAAAATCCATCAGGCAGCAAATCAACAAGCCAGAACGTGGCAAACACTATTATTTTCATATGGTGTTACTGTCACCCCTGGCCCTCCATTAACAGTGTAAAGGTATAAAGAAAGTGAATCAGTGCCATTATACCGTCTGAGAACCAACAACCTATTAGGCACATTTGACCCCTTGGTTCAACATCCTGTCACAGCTATGCAATGATGGCTGCGGTGAGAGAGGCCACTCAGGAACAATCAGCAAGCGTTAAAAGGAGGCAGTGGATCTAAATAGCCCTGGATAAAGACAAGATGTTGATTGCCTTTACCCGTAGCTAAAGGTTGAACTTATAAAAGCCAATCTCCGCCTGCAAGGATGTTACATGCTTTGAATGACACCGTGTCTCTGAAGTTGTCCTAGAGGACTCTCTTCCATTATTTTCCTTTGCTGAGTAATGCACAAACTGATTTGATGAGGCTCTACAGCAAGTAAAAATCTCATGTTCTCGGTCGTCAGGTGCTTGATGGGGTGAAAGAAGTGAGTTTAGTGCAAAAATAAATGCACACTCAGAACAGAGGTAGGGCTCAGGTTACTATGAATAACATCATTGCATTATACAGTGTTTTGAATTGGACCACAGACATGGAGTAAGATTAATGAATACATATTTATACACATGTACCTGTCCCATTGGGCACTTCGCTGTTGTGATAAATCTGCTGGCAAGAAGGAAGATGAGATGATGTGATGATGACTGTGTTTTAAGGTGAAAACCACAAAATGCCTCAGCAAATTTCACCTCCTCCCCCTTGGATGTTGCACAACTGACAGATTAGAGGTGGAGTTTGCTATTTTATTTCTCATTCACCTAATTTGGTTTGTTGAATGGGTCCCAACTCGGTTACCTTCCATTTATCTTTCTTGTGTTGAGCAAGATTACATGGGGAGAAAGGGATTAATTTCAAATCTACTATGGTACTTTGGGAATAAATGACCAGTAGCAAACAATTATAGTGACTACATCAAATAGCCTGGGATTCATCCTGCAAACAGGGGGATGAAATAGATTTGTAGGTAGAACAACAGTTTCAGATGCAATGAGGGGATTATTACTGAAACAGGGTGTGTTTCTGTTCAGATAATATTAATGCCCTCCATGTCTGAGTTCAGTTTGCAATTATCCAGACATTTGTGGGTCCAATTAGATTTATTCCTTTCTTTTAATATAATTGCACACTTTTTATCTTTGGTGGGAATATACACCCTGCATATCATTTTGATGCAGTGTTTTTGTTTATGTGCCAAGAAGATAGAGCACTCATTCCATTAAAACATAGAAAACACAGAAAATACAAAATCACATTTTGGCTTACCGGTAGTGCTCTTTCCCGCGTTTCTCATTGCACAAAGCATTTGGACACAGAGGTGCTTTCTACATGAATGGTAGTTCAGCTCTATTAGAGCCTAAACTGTCACCTAAACCGTCAGTGTAACCTGGAGCTAAAGTCTCCTCAAACTGAAATTTGTCAGTGAGACGGCAGAGGAAAGAGAGAAGCTGCCGCAATCAAAGATCCCCTTCCAGCAAGCCCCTTACAAGTGTGAAGTCTCTCTCGACCTCCTTCACTTCTTTAAAACCATTTGCAACTTCAAGAAATTGACACAATATCACTGATTTGCACGGTAGTTAGCATCATTATGTACTGTATCTGCTGCAATCTAATAAAACTCAATCCGATTTAAATATTGTCACGAAATGTCCATTTTTTTCTTTGGTGCAAAAAAAAAATCTGCTGAAGTATATTAGCATGCAAAGCCCATTTTGTGTGTGTGTCTGTGGGGTGTGGGGTGTTTGAATTGAAGGAGTAGGCTTGGGTAAGATATCAGACAGTCTGTTTGCTTATCGAGCAAAGCCCTTGTGTACTTTGCTTGCAGCCAGGGCAAACGATGATGTTTTTGTGGCACATTTGGTAGGCTTTGTCTAATTACGGTCCTAAAGCCCGTCGCTTTACCCCAGTGCAGAGTTCCTAAGATGGCCTGTGATGCTATAAGCAAGAGGGTGGAAGACAAACAGCATCTGGCAGGGGAAAAAAGAAGTTGGGCAAAGGTTAAAAGTCACTCAGGCATCTGCGCTTACTCAGCTAACTTTGTGCGTATGTAAGATAGATAGAGGGAGAAAGAGAGATGCAGCAAGAATCTAAACTCTGCTTAGATGGGCGGTTTTATTTTTGGGAAGTCATTCCACGCCTCTCATAACAGGCCTCATAAGGCATCTCCTCCTATTCCATCTGGGAGATGGTGTTGGCTTTTTTCGTATGCCACGCCTGTCATGCATTTGGGGGCTGCAGTGTAAATGTGTTGCCGGCTTTGGCCCGAAAAACACATCTCAATGCAGGGAGCTGCTGCCTTCAGCAGCATGCTTGTTGTCCACCCTCATCTTTCCCAAGTATCGCTGAGATCTCAGAGCCCCTCTAGCTTTCTGTTACTTAAACAGGGACTATCTGTTATGTCAAGGGAGAGTGGGCGCGGACATACACTGCTTTTGCCTGGCGTGTCTACTGTGGCACAAACAGTGGCAAGACAGGATTTTTGACAATAATTGCAGTGGGCCAAGAAAAAGGATTTGATTCTCAAATTTCTTGATGATCCCAAGACAGTACCAAGACGATCAGTTCAGTCATTGAGTGAATCTCAAGTTGATTATTCTAGTTCTCCTGCGACCTGTGTTTTTGTGTGTGTGTTTGAGCGTGTGTTTTTTGAAACTTTGAACAGTGAATAGCACAATTGACAGTTGCAATAATGTAACGTCAGTATATGAGCAAATTTGCACCACTTTAATATTCCTGCAAACCAGCTGGGTCGATGTGATTGCAAACTTATGTCAATTTACACCAGGTGCTGTGATGGCAAGGAAATGTGTGTGTGTGTGTGTGTGTGTGTGTGTGTGTGTGTGTGTGTGCGTGCGTGTGTGTGTGTGTGTGTGTGTGTGTGCGTGCGTGCGTGCGTGCGTGCGTGCGTGCGTGCGTGCGTGCGTGTGTGTGTGTGTGTCTCTCTCTCTCTCTCTGTGTGTGCAGGTGTGTGCGTAGTCAATGTGTGTCGTTATGCATAGATGATAGAAAATTCTGTGGATGTTCGCAGGTGCCAAGGGAATAAAAAGACATTCATTATAATTTGTTACCTAGCTGAGAGGAAGAAACTATGAGGTGTATAATGATATTTAGCACCAGCTCCAAACCATGAGAATGTATCTAATTACCAGTCAAGTCATCAAGGTGTTGTATGGGTTGCTTTGAAAAAAAATCCCTGAAACATAGCAAAAAAAATCCACGATACTGAGATCCCAGGATCTTCTCTATATCAACTCTGCATATTTATGTTATTTTACATCCAATAACTGTGGCACACTCACAAACAGAAGTCCCCTGTGGCAACACAGCTGCTTAGTTTAATGCACATTACAGTACACACATCCCTGGAGGGAACTGCTTCGAGATGAAGTCTAGCACTTGTGTCTGCTTAGGTCACGGCATCCTATCCTTCACACTGACAGGCTAACACGTAGACATGCTCGGAATCTGGGACACTGCTCATGTTCGATCTTATCACTCTTGTTTAAATTTACCACAACAGTGTAAAGGTTGTGCCTTCGCTGTCTGGGGGCAGGGTGCGAGTCCTAAGCAATAGCTTATTTTCTTTGTTTGTTTATGTGTATTACAGGATGTACATCTGTATGACTGCATGTGCGTGTTTGTGTGTGCGTTCTTGATTTTTGTGGACAATATGACAAAGGCCAGCGTGCTGGCGGACGAAAGGAGCCTCTATTTGGGTGGCTGCATAATTAGGCCAAGTTTGCCAACATTGCTGCAAAGAAGCCTGTATTATTGACACCCCGTTTTTCCATCTCCTCTCCTCAGCTGCTCTTATCTATTGTCTCGTCTTTATTGGCCTTCTAACTGTTTTTCAAGGCAATACGAAATCCAAGAGTGGTGCTATATAACAAATTCTGTATGTTGACCCAAGACCTCAATCAGATTTAGTGACTGAAGATGGGATCATAGAGTTTGTAATTTCTTTAAGACGTTGAACCCAGTCTAGCTGTAATATCCAAGGTCACCCGCACTGTTTCGATCATCTGTTTGTCTGAAGTAGAAGGTTACAAGAGTGTTCTCTGCCTGACATAACACAACCGCACTTATTTGCGGTGGACAGCTAGCTTGGTGACATGTGACAACATTCTGCAGCTACTTTAAGCAACGGATGCTCAAGGCAAATGCGAAGGTCTCAATTTGTCTTTCATTCTTTCCGTGCCCCTCCCTTTTTGTGCCTGGCTTTATCTGTGTGGGCATTTGAGGTCTGAGAGTGGAGAAGACATAGCTCCACAGGAAAGACTGTCATCATATCCTGTACACAACGGGAAAGTTTCTAATTGAGCCACGATATTCTGTGCTGCCCTCTGCCGAAACCAGTCACGCACTACCCGACTGAACTAGTCATGGACTGAACCAGCCTTTGTGTGTGTGAGAGAGTGTCTGTGGTTTTGGCATACTTAATGTGGTGGGTGGGCATCTCGTCGGATTGAGGTGCTCTGATGCAAGGTCCATCTGCCTGTTGTGCTCCAGGTAATGGATGACATTTATACATTTGTGCAGCTAATTACCGATTTACACTGCATCTAATGATATGTGAAGCCAGTTCCAGACTCTGTAATGGGCAAGGGAATGTTGCCAGGGGTGACCTGATGCTTCAGTATCCCTGTCTCCATTCTTATCTTCCTCACTTTGAGTCACTCCCACTGCTCCCTGACATCTTCCCCGGCATCCTTTATTTATGCATTCTTTCATCAGTGTGGCATTCAGCTGGCAAAACGCCAAGTCAAATTGTCACTTAAGATCAGAGATGAGTTTATCTCGCTCCCTCTCTCACTTCTCCACACACTTATTCTGTTTTTTTTGCAATCTTCTCACTACACCTCTCACTTCCAATCCCTTCATCGAAAAGCTTTAGCTGCCCATGCATGCAGAGGGTAACAAAGGGTTTAAAGATCAGTAGAGTGGAAAAAAAATGGAGAGGAAGCTGGCAGATAGCTAGTCAATGGCTTGGCTTAAACTGACACTAAGCGGAATCACATTGTGCACCATTTTCCCATTGCGTTTTGTGAGGGCCTGTGAATTCCAGAAGTAGAAGCCAGTTTGTTCAGTTTATGATGGGAAAAAAACAAAGCAGTGGGAAATGAATACCACATTTGCAGAATGCCAAGAGGGCCATTATGGAGTCACAGCCATTGCCATGTTTCCTCTGTGGTTATTCTTTTTAGGCAACAGGAGAAGGAGCACGAGAGTAACCATACATTATTGCGTAAGGTCCAAGTCATTTACAGGAAATGAACGCAATCTTTTGGGTGTGATGTATGGGATTCCCCTCTCCCATGGAACAGCAATCTCTGTGTCTTGGATGATTTCATTCAAAAGCCCCGTGCCCCTGTGTGGTCCTACTGAACACGTTTCAGCAGCATGACGGATGACCCGTCACAAGACGAAAGTGGATGGAGGATAAGCATTGTACCCTTAACCCACAGGAGGTTAGGACAGGACAGCGTCTATTAATTACTGTGGAAGGAGTTTGCCTCTCTCCATAATTTTAATCTAAGGCATACACCCTGGTGAGGCTACATGCATATAAGTGCTAGGCCTCCGCTGAGTCACTGCAGCAATCCACTGTTTCATTATCTTTAAGCACTAATACTGACCGTGTATTTATTTTTTGCTTGATTTAATATCTTCTATTGATCCGATGGGAAATTGCTCCTGTGCTTTTGACCCATCCTCATTCATGCTTCTTTATTTGAAGAGCAGGTGGATGTTCAGTATGGTGCATGGGAGGGGCAGCCGGGGGGCTTGGGGTTCACTACAAGTTTCTTGCCTTCCAATGTCTTGCTTAAGGACACTTTGACATTGTCAGGGATCAGACCAGCAACCCTCTAGTTTCCCATCCAATGCTAATTTAATGTAGGTTTGTATTTGAGCCCCTTGGACTGGGGTACAGAGTAGCTCAATTAAGTCATCGGTTCAGCTTCACATCTTCCGTGAGGATGTGTTGCCTTGACATCCATAGTCTTCCTTCCAATGACCAAATTGTGTTTAGCTTCACGGTTTGTCTGCACAGACATAAGCTTTTCAACAGTGCAGGGTATGTTTTTTTTTTGTTATTTATTGGACACGTTCAAATGCAACAGAGCATCGTATTAGAGGCAAAAGAATTAATGTGTCCAAATGCAAATAGCACATTCAACCTAATGGTTCATTTTTTCCCAGGTAATGTACTGTACATTGTAAAGGTGAACAAGATTTGCATTTAAGAATTAATTGACCTGCTGAATGCTTTTACATTTATTTACTTATTTATTCAGTCAATCGACGCTCTCATCCAAAGTGATGAACATGAGTTCCTCTGCCACACAAACAAGTGCCATTTCCAGACGAAACGAAGAATGCTGAAAATTTGGGCATTTCAACACATAGAGGGAACCAGCGGACTGAATGTAAATGATAGTAAATCAAATTTGGCAGCTTAGTTGCCCACCATCTTTCAATGCGATAGGGAAGAAGAGGATCAGATGATATTGGTTGGCAGAATGGGGAGAGCCTGAAGGTATATAGGCTTTGTAGAGGACCATCAAGGGCTTGAACTTGATATTGTACCAAGTGAATAACATATGCTCTTTTAGGCTTGTTTCAGATAAGATTCACTTTTCAATTCAGGAGTATTTTTCCCAGTCTGAGTGCACATGCTGGTATGTGGCAAAGTCAAGACTGAAGTGATGGGAGATATGGGCTCGTTTTCCAAGGAGTGGATGGCAGTTAAGTGGTATCCTGAGACATTTTGGGTGACCACCTTGGAGTTCATTTGCATGCAAGTGGACAACAGTGTCCATGAAAGTAATGAGAAGACTATCAAAACAGATGTTTTGCTCGTGCAGAGGTGAAGACTGTCGTACTTAGACAGGCTTCTATAGTCATGGAGGTATACACTGAGTGTGTACAGAGCAAAAAGTTGTTGTCTTTTGGCACAGCACAAAGCTTAATATAAAGTGCACATATGTGCTTCTTTTGTGCCCAATTTGTCGGTGTTGACCTTCAGCCGTCTAGTGATGCAATTGGAATCATTAGTTTGATGCATACAGCTCAGATTTCCCTCCACTAGCCTCCATGAATTTGCAATACTTATATCATGATGCACCAGTACTGTATATGTCACAAGTGAGTAGAGACTTAGTGTCTTTGACTTGCATTGGCAATGACAAAAAGAACACATGTATTCAAGGGTGTTTTTCAAAGCAAAGTGCAATGCTGATTCTGGGAATCGCTTTGAAAATGGTATCTTAATTGTGACAGGATTATGTTCTGTGCATGACCCTGGTGTCCCCTCTCTTTGCTTGTCTTTATGCACTTTTTAATGTTTCATTTTGACACAGACAACGTTGCATGACAGTAATGTGATTTTATGATTCTTCTTTTTCCATGCCTCAATGCACAGAAATACAGAGCAAATCTTTGATTTTTAAAGGATTTGATGAAAGTATGGGATATTTGAAAATTAGGGTGCCTCAATTGTGCTGTTTGTAGCTTGACTCAAACTATTGTACTCCACTTCTAGCGCTTTAGTCTTTTGATGCCGTAAAAAAACGGTTGTTAAATAGACCCTCAGCACATCCCTTAATTCATTCGCTGATGGCAGAGCTACACCACACAAGGCATGAACCTTAACACCAGGCGCGTTGAATCAGGCTTTGTAGACAACGCTTGGAACCGAACCAAAACTTCAGTTTTTACAAAATAAGTCCAACATTTCATGCCAGTGTGATTCAGCAAATTAAGTTGAAAAATTACTTTCGTGACCTGCAGTTTTTTGTCTCGTCACATCTCTTGCCTCCATTTCCCTATGAGGACGACAGTAATTCTAGTAGCAATTACTCATAAAATTGTGCACCGGCAAATTAATGGGGTAGCATTATGCATACTGCTCTATCCCTGTACGGTGTTGAAGGTATTTTTAACACGGTTTAACACCACCACACAGGTTAGGACCTGCAACCCATTATTCATATTCGACAGCCCCCGCCAAGGTTAAATGTGGGTATAAATGAACTAACTGACACCACAAGGGATATATGTAAATACACAGCACACTTAGTAAAACATAAAAAACACAAAATTCTTACCACAGGGGAATGTCTCTGTGAAGGAAATACTCTTGGTTCTTGCTTTTTAATTTCTTCCTTATTTATTTACTTGTATTTTGGCACAATACTGAAATGACTGTAAATCACTGGCTTCAGCCTGCGTTGCATTGAGAAAGCATTTGCTTTTTTGAAACAAAATTCTTCATTAGCCAATGCGTAGTAGAGTTTCATATCAGTGGTTTCACTCACAGTAAGTGCTCAGCCTTTGCTCTTGCGGTCCGTTATATTTGTACAGCACCATCCTACACTGAATGTAAGACTCCAAAATGCAGCGTCTTTGCATAGCAGGACTGCCTTTCAATGTAAGTCAGAAACTCAATCTTGTTTGCTTTCTGGGTGTGGAAAAAATCTCGTGCACACATCTGTTCTGATGGTGCCATGTGTTGTCTGTGGGCTTGGCTAAAGGAATTGTGTTTTACCAGGGTGCAGAGCTGAGACTTTCGGCCTCGACATGATTGACTTGTGTTATCAGAGCTCATAGGAAATGGCATCTGGAAGGCAAAGATATCCAACTATCTCCGGTTGTGACATTTTAATTGTGCTTCTGTTACCAGGCATAGAAGAGAGTAGTGAACGTATGCATTCACAGACTGTCGGGGTTGGATCACTATTCTCATCAACATTAACTCGAACAAACTCACTCACGTAACAATGTACTCACAGCATCTCTCTATGTGCCACTGTCTTCTTACGCTTATTTTGAGGGGATGGATCACACACCGCCAAGACTTGTAACCGAGGAGAGCTGTGAGATAAATGGGGAGCCTCCAAATATGCTGAGTGTGGTTACCAAGCTGAAGGTCTTTTTTGTCAGTTTGGGGCAATCTCATCTCTATTGCAATTTTTATGCTCCGCACTGGAAATATCCATGAACGTTGACACGTGAAACTCAGAATTGTAATGCTCATTATGTATGTGCACATTTGCGTGGGCACAGTGAACCAGTGGCATCCTCTTTGGCGGTTTTGAGTCCGCTCGCATAATCCGAGAGACATGAGGAGAGGTGTTGAGGGCCTCCCCCAGATCATGATCGGGTTTAAATGGTGGCTCATTTGATATAATGAGGTATCGCCTGTCTCTGGAGAGAGTTGCACTGTAGATGGCACAGTTTTTATGACTCCTTTTCATGCTTGGCATTCTAGCTGTAATGGTCTATATATTCCCAATGAGCTCTCATTAAGTCATAGGCAGTGCTGGATGCTCCCATCTGAACCTGTGGTGGTCATTCTCATGTAGCAGAATTGTCATGGTTACTTTGTTTTGTTTTGGTCATGTCCTGCATGATGATTGAGTTTGAAGGTGTGGACGGAACTACTCTGTCAAGCTCATTGTTGACACATAAGAATTTCTTGGAAAGCCATCTGGATTCAGTGAGTCGAGTTGGCAGGTGAGAAAAACAGGATGACCCATTAATGTCTGACCTCCTCTGAGAAATCGCTCAGCTAACTGGTTGCACATTTCATCATCTCGTAGGGGGAACTCTCTTTTGTGACAGCATGTCATACTTACCAGTCAAGTGCAGAGTTTGATTTTTGCAAAGCTGCAATTGCGTCTCAGGGGGAAAAATGGACACTGTCAAAAGCAAGGCTGACATCAAATTAGGGGAATGTAAAATGCAGGGGAGTGGGGATTGAGGAAGGCCAGATTTGTTGGGGGGTGGGGGTGG
>OMPJ01007202.1:0-10033 GCA_900312935.1 Carapus acus | reverse complement strand
TGGAGGTTCAAAGTCTTCAGACTTAGATGCTAAATTTTGGCCTGGGGCAGCGCTGTTGGCTACAGAAAGTTCAAAAGGTGGTAAGAAGGATGGGACCAGCCATGAAAAAGTGATTTTGCTGAGTTTCACACTGTGGAAACCACCATGTACAGTTAGATAGGGAGGGATGCCCCAAGGGGAACCTGCAAGCATACAGTGGCAGGAACAACGCAGGAAGGGTATCACAGTTTCAACATTAACCAACCTGCTACAAAGTGCGGCAATAACTTCTGGTCATTAAGAGTTACAAGTGTCGTGCTTTTTAAAGACAACATTAGACAAAATGGTCAAACAGGGCGAGCAGCAGCAGCAGAATTAGATATTAGACTGCAATTAACAGTTTTTAGTTTAACTGCGTCTTTTGCATGTACTTTCACCATCGTTGCTATCATAAGATGAACTAAACATATATACCTATATTTGTTATGTCTATTAAGGACGGGTCATTCCCAGCAAATAATCTTTCACAATGGTTGAATGAGTTCGTTTTGTGGACTTTCACCTTGGTATTTTCATTTTTGTGTGGTGCGTTTACTTGCCACTTAGATAAGAAGATTAATGAAAATATCTGAGTAGTGTATGCACATCAAGTATGAATATAATGGGTTTCTAGAGAGAAAATATTCAAAGTAAAAGGACATCTCCAATTAGCTTTTAGGCTGTTTGCCCGCACTATCTGGACAATCATTTTCCTGCCACATATTACCGCCATACAGTCCCCTACATTCAGTGATTGCTGGATCGAGCACAGCTGTGCACTTTTACTGCCTTTTCTAATGTACTGTAAATGACATAAAATATGACTAGCTTAGTTTTCCGCCAGCTCTTGCTTTTATATCATTTTTACACTGGTTTCAATTCACATTTATTTATTTGATGGCAGATGTGATTTTATGTCCTCACCATGGCTGTAAAGTGCTGCTTTGAAATGCAAATGAACCTGTGATTGAGAGATTTTCATGAAAATGGCATTGTGTACGCAAGGAGTGTGAGAGCAAGTCCAAAGGGAGATATTTTGTGGTCCCATTCGGGGCCTGGTGATGTATTACTGGAAAACTATGTAGACTGCTAGAGGACACTGCAAGACGTGCCACTGTGCCTCTAAGTCCTTAAGTTCCCTCTGTTCAACATCTCGTATCCTGACTGTACTTTGAATGCCATTTATAAGCTAAGTGCCCATTACAAGCACACTGAACCCTTACATATCCCCTCAGTGAGTTGAGGACGTTGTCAGCAAATTTCCAGAAAATAATCTTTTTGTCCAGTTACAGGCAGGTTTCAAAGAAAGACGTTTGGAATCCAAATGGAATTACAAGATAGAATGTCAGCTTATTGCCTTATATGCACTTAAAGTTAGAGTCTACACTTGAAAGGTAATGGCTTCCTACAGTAAAATATTCCAGTGGCTCCCACATAGAAATGGATCTCTTCATTCCTACCTTGACACAGTCCTCTTAGTGAAGGTGTGGCATAATGTAGCTCGGACTCACCGTATTATCTCATGCCAGTAGTATCCTGCACACCTTGATAAAGGCTCCTTGCCTTGCTTGTCTTTAATAACACACCTCTCTCCCCCTGGCAGGTACTGGAGCCCACAAAAATCGTCCTCTCATCCACACTCATGCATGCATGCTCACACACACACTCACCACACAGTTCCTTCACAACACTTTTACAAAACATCGTTTTTTTTCCCCCTGACTTAATAGGGAGAGCTTGTCTGAGATGAACAAGTGAGCCGTTAAATCAGATGTGTTCTGCTACAATCCCGGCACCTGAGCCACAGTGTTGACACCTCAGAAGCTGCCAAGCAGGCAAGGGTGGAGGTATAAATATTCCATAATGGAACAGAATTTGATGTTGAGAGTGTCATTAGTGACCTGCTACTGCTGTTAAAAGTGATGACCATCCACCTCAAAAACTAGTACAGATCTGTAACCGGGTCACTCAGCTAGGATTAGGGGCGCAATTCCTGATGGACAGGTCTCGATTAGGGCAACCAATCACAGAACTTTTTCAGAGTTAGGAGACAAGGGGTATTGTGCCATTTATCACCAAGCTCTTCAAAAAGAAGAATCCGCTCACAAACTGGCAAGACCACACATAATGTATCCTAATCTGATTAAATTTCTCGAACAAATAAAGCAAGCAAGTCGTGTTGATGTTCTCTCTATTGCAGGCCAGTGTTGACACCTCCAGGTGCCCGTCTTGCTTTACAGGCTGCTGCTGCAGTCCTTAAATTGGCCGGCCACATGCAAAAGTGCATATGGGTCATTCATGAGCATTTACGCTAAAGGAATGGAGCTTGTGTTGCCTGTAACGGTATGGCTGAGCCACTGACGCTCTGATTTAACCTGGCACTTTGGCAGGGGCGAGACGCTCCTCCAAATCAAGGCTAAGTGGCGGATTCATCAGTGCCCTGTCGAGATGAAACACTCGCCTGGCGGTGACACGGAGATGAAGCTCTGATTGGGACAAATACGTTTCCCTCTGGTGTCAGCTCTCATTCACCAGTCTGAGCGCTGGCTGAGAGACAGACAAATGTTTTGATTAGGGGTCTCTCTCAATGTCACGGCGGCTAGCAAAGAATGAGATGAGGCCATCTCAAAGGGTGGCAAATGGTTGAAGGCAAGGCGGTCAGAGAAAAACTGATATGCCAACTGGTCTGGAGGGCGTTAGATAGAGATTTTATGACTGTCAGAAGAATCAGTGAATGCACGTTTTTAATGGGCAAACATCCCTTTTCCGTAGAAGAGCATTTTCATCTGAACTCCATCTAGAACTGAAATCTGTCACTGTCTGTCTCTCTGTCTGTCTGTGTTATCTGCAATACAGCAAGCTACTATAAAAATGTAAAATTAATCCAAGGGCCATTTCAAATTGTCCTCACAGGACAGGTGTAACAAATATTAAATGGTGAGAGAAGCACTAAGGAAGGTCTGCGCTCGTTTTTTGCACGTCTCATTCATCTCTTGCAAGCTATTGAGAATTTCAAGCAGTCGAATAGGTCTGCTCTAATCAATGACCAGTGCATGATTCCATAATGTCTTTGAGGTCATTTCTTTTCTCACTGAGTTGAACTACAAAATTGCCCTGATGTACCTTCATGAATAATACCAGTGCATCGGCATGAAAAGAACCCAGGTTGCATTTTGTATCGTCAACACAGAACAATCTCAAAATGACAAACACAAGGAGCTGATGTGTTCTTTTTATTCATCATGATGGCCTATGTGAACCAACAAAATACAGCAAGGCGTTTGGTGCTGACAACACATTAACATCTATGAATTGTGAAAACATTCACATGAGTCCCATCTCTAAGTCTTCATTTCCCCTTTTTTATGTAGGGCTTGATCTATCTTTTGATTTAATCTCACTCAGGGATCCAAAAAAACGTGCAAAGTCTTTAAAGTCAAGGTAGACTTTTATCTTGTCAGGCCCACAAAATATGAGTTATGGCTGGGCGAAAGCCAGCTTAATGCAGCCCTCTCTGCCTGTGACATATCACGTAATAGAAAAATGGGACTCTCCCTCAAAATATATGACATGCCTATTGGACTAAGGCCTTCTCCACGGTGCATCCATCAAATCAGCCACCTGAGTCTGTTTCAAATGCTCATCATTCCATAATGAACACAATCAATCCCCAATGTAGGCTCACTTTGAGCACCCTTCAAGGTCTCTCCTTGTGCGTGCATCTGTTTTGCAAATCATCAGGTGTCCCCGTGTCCAAACACTTCATGCTCACGTGTTAGCAGTGAGACAATTGCGCATCTGGCCTTGAGGCCTGCGCACTCACGTTCAAACAAATACTGCGATGAGTGAGTGCTGAAGAGGCAGCAGCAGATGAGCTAGTGAAAGTTGACAAAGGGTATAATAATGGAGTAGAGAAACAGAAGGGTCCTTCCCTACTCAATCAACCAAACTCCTCTGTGTTTCCGTCTCACTCAGTGATTTGCATCTCTTCTATAGGCTCATTTACCACCATAGAAAAGTATAAAGTGAAAAAGGCAAAGGAGTTTGTTATGCAAAGTCTGTCTCTCTATTTACCCCTGTGTTCATTTGTTTGTTATCAAATTTTTATCTTTTTAGACTGAGCAAATGACAGAAGGTTTCATGGTTCTCAGTCACATTTCAGCTATGTTGGAACTGCAGTTACCCCGCACACTAACCAGCAGCACTTGTTGTTGTCCTAAACCTAAATTTGCTGTCATTATAATCCGTGATCGGATTAGATGTCTACAAAGTAAAACATAGATTATGTATGACAAAGGGATTGTTTAATTGTTAGATTTCAGTGAACAACCTTTATGCCCTCTCCAAATCCTTAAGAAAAGATTTCCTTTGCACAATATCAGATGCTCACAGTTTTTTTTCTGCTCTGAAATGAAAGGAAGCAACTCTATAGTAGATTCCCCGGTTTCCAAAGCTTCCTGAACTTTGTTCTTTATTACATGCAAACCATCTGAAATGTTGCTGCTTGGGGAGATTTGATAAATGGTTTCTAGCCGTCCATAGTGCAGATATCTGATGCCCGTGAAATCTGTCGCTATTTGGAGGCGTGGCTAATGATAACGCACGTGCCTCTTAGGCTGCAGTGCCGATGCCATTTGGAATTTTTAGTCGTCATCATTGCAGACCATCCGTCCTGATTGTGTCTTGACAACTGTCATACTTCACCCAGATGACAAAAATCCAAAGCCTTCAGGCAGCACTGATTTTGATCTGCCCCTGCTCCATGAATTAGCATTTTCATTTGCATCAATATACTTAAATTACAGCAGTAGCAGTGGATTTGCCCTGTGCAATGTCTCCTGGCCAAATTGTTGAAGCGCCGTGAAATGTTCGTCATTGCTATTGTCATACAAGCTGTTGAATATATGCATGTTTCAATAGTTTGCTGTAAATAGCAGTGAATGCTGTCGCTTAAAGCCATGCCTCGTCTCACAGAGAGGTGGGATTAGTTTGAGGCTGCCTTGCATAAATGTGTAAAGAGATCACTAGATTAAACTCTGTCGTGTGCCCAGAAAATCTAGTAGTATGCCACAGAGAAAGTGTCATTGACACAGCTACACAAACATTTCAAATTGTCCTGCGCAAGAGAAAGCACAAACCGTCAGGGAATCGAGGTTACAAAGGCGTCTAGAAGAAAACTATGCCATTGCTAATTACAAGAGTTTCACTGAGGAGTCAGCCCATCAGGTGGAATGGCTGCATTTGGCTGCCATTACATTTTTCCCTCCTTCGTCTCTGATTATCTGTTCCCTCATTGGTTTGTCAAGGCTGATGTCTCAAGCAATGGTGACAATATTTTGTTGTTCTTACTGCAAAAAAGTGTTTATTTCTTTGCTAGGGAACACTTATTTAATTTCATAGAAATTTAGTGGTTATTTGGTTTTGTTGTGTTCAGTTTTTGCCATACGCACAAGATTAATTCAATATTTGATCCCACGTGAGTGAAAGTGAAAGATTGAGTTGAATTCAAGAACTAGTGTATGAAAATGTGGTTAAGATTGGACAGAACTCGGCTGAAGCACTGCTTATGCTTGGGGAAACATTTTAGGCCTTGACCTGCTCTCAGTGATTTCTTTGTGCCTTTACCTATTAATTTATTAGTGGCAACTGTGTACTTGCTCAGATAATTTTCAGTTTTCAGGATCCATTGAAGACATATCCTGTCAAAACTATCTCACCTAATCAAAGGGCTGTATTTTCAGACCTCTCTCGTGGGCACATTGTAGGTTTTCCATTTGGTTTTTCCATGCAATAGGTTGCATGGAGATCTATATACAACATAACTGTAATAAATTGTGATGAGCTACTCTCTCTGTCTCTCATTGGGAAATTGACTGCAAACTCACAGCAAAAGTTACAGTGAGCAGTAAGGTCACAAATGGTGTGGACACCTTGTAAATGCATTATAAGTGTGTTTATGTGCCGTAATAAACACATTGTATATATCCAGCTTAATATACAAGTGGTAATACAAACCCATTTAATCTGCTTCTGATTATAAGAAGTTTAGATTCTCAAATGTCACAACAAATAACCCTGTGAGCACATTCTCATAAACAATGCATCTACCATACTTGGTAGCACTTAATGGGACCCAAGACTCATTTTCTGCTGCATTTTTATTGTGATTTGGATCACAGTATGCTGTCGATCAAAAGCGTCTTTCTCTGCATTTTGTGTCCTGTAATTAGAATAATTTCCCTGCCAAGTTTCCATCGCAGCGCTGCTTTATCACCTGTAAAATTAGACAAACACCAGTCTATCTGCATCTTTTCTCAGCCTTGTCAGGATATTTTACAAGATTAGTGTCTTAACAATGCTTACTGAAACGAGCGAACGTGCACAAAAATCGGATATCACCTCAGGCAAGGTAGGAGTCCTCTTCTAATTTCTATTCGTTCAGTGAAGTGATGAATCTCACAACCATATGCTTCACTGACAATGGCAATTGAATTATTATATATGAATAATTATGGGAAAAATATGCATCACTGCCCTGGAAACGCACAAGGTCTAATGTGTGTGTTAATTTCCCATGCCTTTGTTATGTTCAGACCGATGCATAGTCTGTCCTCTGTGAAAGAGGAACAAACTTAACAAATACTGCACCACATGCATAGTCTACCGCATAAACAAGCGTTGTGCAGCCTTCCGACAAATTGTAAAAATGCATCAAACATACCATTTTCTCTTTGCTGGTGTTGCATGCACAGCAGCATCAAACAGGGCTTAGGTGAGGAGACTTGATGAGTTTCACCGATAGGAGGATGAGCTGTGGATAAACATTCTGATCTGAAAGTGTGGACATTGATATTTAGCTGAGATTGACCTGCCAATCACACAAAACCCAGCAGGCAGTTTTTCAATTAGAGGCAAAGGAAAATGTAGATGAAGAATACATAATGTGAGATACATGTGTTTTTACAGGCATCAGTAGCAAATCAGCAATGCATCAAAGCAACTGTGCTGCTAAACTGAGCAATATTCTCCCAGATGAGACATTTTTTTCCCCTGCAAGCTTTAATTAGTAGCTGTCAATTTCTCAGCCAGAGGTGGTGGACAATGCGTCTTTCACTCCATTTCAGTGTGACTGCTAGCATTAGATAAAGAACTTTATTAGAGCATCTTTATATTTTAACTCTTACAAGGTCCAATGGTGACAGTGTTAAATATTGTAAAAATATTGTGTGAGCAATTCTTCTTTTTTTTTTTTCAACTGTCTGTTAGTATGGACACATCACTGCTGTCGCTGCCTTAATCTGCACCTGTGTCTTGATGTAGAATTCGAAATCGTTTTTTTGATAGTCAGCTTTAGGCTCCGGTGGTTGCTGCAGTGGCTTTGATAAGTATTGCAGCAGTTAGTTTGCGCAATCCTACTTAAATCAAATGCAGCATTTGTCATCTTTGGCAATAGTACCAGTGGAGTGGAGAGAGGAGGAGAGAAGTATAAAAATAAATCTCTCTCTCCCACCCCCCATCTTCCATCTTCCTCCTCCACAGAGCAGAAATGTCATGTAAATGAAAGGAAATTGTGGTCATTGGCCACTAAGCGGTAAGACAGACCACTAATTCACGCACTGCTCCATACGCTGCATTTTTTGCCTTTGAATAGCTGGTCTGAAATACTTTGGCAAAACAGGTACCAGTAATGGTTTTGATCATGTTCCAGGACTGAGTTCCTGCACAGTGTGGTCAAACGCCTCGCAGACAGCAGGCTTATTATTCCCCTGAAGTGGTCTGGATGTGTGTCCGTAATGGTAATTTCCAGGCCTGATTGGCAAAGAGCAGTGAAATTGTGAATATTAAGAGGTGGAGGAAAAATAAGTGGAGTGTATGTAAATGTTCTCTCGCTCAACAGTAAACAAATGATTTGAGGTCAAATGGCAACAGTGTGTGATGTAGAGTGCGTGTGCAAACTGTCTGAATCTGCGTGGTCCTGTGGATTTGTTTATTTTCTGCTTTATTCAGTGTCCCTACTGAGTCATGCAAGAATCAAATTGTCGCTGAGGACTGTGCTCAAGATACTGCTGAGAACCTTCATTATATGTCTACAGAAAATAGCTTTAATAGAAAATAAACAAACATACACACATATTGAATTATGCAAATACAGATCTGAAGTTACAATGCTGTTTTTGTTTGTTTATTTTGTCTTTGTACATTTCTGTCATACAGTTTGACATTTTCAGTGGATACTTCATTACTGCAAACTTTCTTTGCCATTGAGTAAAAAACTAATCCGGAGGGGATGTTTCCCTTGAAACATCAATTGCTGCCATTACCCTCCATATGAGTCTGTACCATAAGTAAAGGCACTTATTGTTAGCACTGGCTGAAAATCACATCCAGCTACCAGAAACAACTCATGTGACACACAGCTAAAATGTGGCCCAGAGTGCATCCCACTTCATCACCATACTGATTGGGAGAGTGTGCCGACCAAGAGCATATTACCTTGTTCAGTAAATCTTAAGATGTTTCAATTACATGTGCGAACAGCCAAACACCGTGTCTTTTCTCAGACGCTGTTTTATGCAAACTTATGTAGTTTGCTGAATTGCCATTTGTCCTGTTTCTTTTTCAAAAGCTGTAACATTTTCCATTAACTTGACCTTTAAAGTCAAAGCTCATTTGTCTAGCAGCAGATTGCCTCTTTTGGGGTATAATTCTTTCCTACTGGCTCTCAGTCTCATAAACCATAAGATGTCTAATAAAATCTTCCTAACACAGATCTCGAGCACTGAGGGCACCTGAATACTTCATCTCCAGCCAATATTGTGAGATATGAAAGCCATAAGCGTGGGGATTATGTCCTAATTGGATTGCATTTTAGTAGGAAAAAAAGAAGTAAGTGGATGAGGATTGCGGCCATTTTTTGGTTTGTCAGGCTCGGTTGATATGGAGGCTGCCTCATGACAAATAGGAGGCAGATGAAGGGAAGCATTCATTTTTGCCCACATTGACTGATACTCGGTGAAGGATGGATCTGGCAGACGTGACAGAGATTTATTTGGTGCAGAGGGGATGGATGACTCGATGTGCCCACCTTGATGTCAGCCTGAGCATCCCCAAGCTTACCTGACCTCCCTATCTGTCACCCTCCCCACAGCCAAAGTCAATACCAAAAGTTTTGCTTTCCGGTCATAAAGAAGTCAAAGTTTGCAAAAACCAACGCAAATCAAATGGTGTCTTCCTTTCTTTTTCAATCAACGGTTTATTGAATGTTGATGCTCTAGGGGACAAATTTTCAGCCTCCGTGTTTTTGTCAAGCTGAGCATGGAGCTCAGAAACTGATGACTCATGTCTACGCAGCATCCAAGCCACGTCAGTCAGGTCCAACTGTCCCTGCTGACTTGAGTCAAGCACCAGGAGGTCTGCAACACAAACCAAATATAGATCAGAGCGAGTCACGTTGCTGATGTCACATCAAATAATTCGATCGCTACCTCCCTTACAGATGGTGCAGCAAACAGCAAAGTTTTCATTCACAAACTCTGTTCAACATTTTTTTGGTTTTCAGAATTGTTTGACAGAGGGGAAATGATGAAGTCAGTTTGAGGACCCACGCAGTCACTTAGCACTGGACAGTGTCAGATTTCACACCGTTAGCACCGGCTGAATCTCAGGGCTGTTACTGAGTAAACACTATGGTGAAGTTACAACTTTCTCTCTCTGATGCAAAGCACGAGCAACTGCAATCAAGGCGATTTTTAGGCCTCATTGATTGGCAGGAAAGAATATCGCCCAGAAAAGGACTTTGATGAGAAAAAACACATTTTGTTGCAGCCTAAGGCAGGTGTGTGTGTGTGTGTGTGTGTGTGTGTGTGTGTGTGTGTGTGTGTGTGTGTGTGTGTGTGTGTGTGTGTGTGTGTGTGTGTGTGTGTGTGTGGAAAAGGTTTTTACATGTGTTCATTTAATGGAAAAACTCCATTGATATTAATCGATCACAACACAGTAATCGATTGATAACATCAGA